>JBBUKS010179461.1:0-23781 GCA_038050645.1 Hedychium gardnerianum
GATACTACTAGAGGCACGAGCATTTGAGCGTGCTAGATCCAACCTCATCTTGGACGAGCGGGATTGCGAAGGGCTTCACTTCAAAGGTATACACTCTAACATGTAGATCTAGTGTAGATCTAGAAGAAAAAACCTAGTATATGTAAATGTTTTTATCTTCGCAAGGAGATAGTGACAAAGGATCTAGGGCTTTCCGCTGCGCATTTGCGTGTTTAACGCCCTAGACTTCCTTACACGAACCCCTAACTACACTAATGCAGTATCTCTCACAAGGAATGTAGCTGATGAATTCTAATCTCAAGATCTAGTTATTCAGAATTGGGGTTTGGGATTTTGAATGCTAAAGCTAAGAACAAAAATGAACATAAGTGCAATGGACAGAAATGAAAATTCACTAAACTACGAACATGAAAGAGATGATGACAAACATGAAGTAGTGCAACTAAGGAAACCGGAAACTTGCTAAACTACATCATGAAACAATTATTGAAAGAACGATGCAACTAATAGAGATTACGCAAACTAAACTACAATCGTAAAATGATTAAACCCAGCTATGAATGTAACTCAATGCAAGCAATTGAAAGGCAACCTAACTTGACTAATCTACTGTTGCTCAAGAATTAAACCAAACATCTACAATACGAATCAAATACAAGTTTATCAAGCTAAAACATGAATTCGGATTCAACAATTATATGGGAGGAATTCAACCAAACTAATTTCTAACACTCAATCACATAGAAAGAATCTACACATCACAATTAAGGAAACTCATAATCAAGATTATACTCACAACTCAAGCTAGGGCATCCCCAGGCTTGTTTCAAATCGGATCTGGAAGAAGACTCGGCGTCGGCAACGATCGATACTAGCTCCAAGGGAATCGAAATTGATGAAGATTTGCATGATGGGAAGCTGAATTCGAGTCTTGCGAAGGAGTAGGGAAACCCCTTGCTCTTCACAAGACTCGGCAACGACAATGAGCTGATGCAGAGAAGCGACAAAATTGTGTCATCTGCTATTGAGGGGAATCCCCTTGTCTTACTCAGCCCGTGGATGATGTAGATGTATAGGGAAGGGAATCCCCTTAACCCTAATGCCTTGAATTCCAGTGAAAGTGGTGTCAGATTGTGGCTCGGCTGCGACACTGTGGTGAAGAAGTAGATGGCTTGGATGGAGTGGATAGGGAATAGAGAAGGGAATCCCCTTGACCCCGTCCCGATGGTGGATGGACTCCGGTGGTCGGCGGAGGTGGAGCGGAGGCGATGAAGTCGCGCGCCGATCACCATTGATTTTGACAATCAATCTCCGGATGGATGAATCCTCGATGGATGGTTGCGAGAGGAAGAAGAGCTCCGGTGGATGATGGTTGAGGAAGGGAATCCCCTTTACTTCCGGTTGTAGCTCTCCGGTCTTCTTCTTCCTTCGCTCCCCTCTCCTCGCGTCATCATTGTTGATTTTGGCAATCCCCTCTCCGGTAGCTTCTCAAATCTTTTGAATCTGATCTCAAATCTGAAAGGACGGCCAGAAACTCTTCAAATCTTGATCAACGGCTAGATCAGTTCATATCTGGATTAAAGGCTCTAGATCTTGATCAATGACTGTGATCTACCCTCCCTTGACTTGGATGGACCAGATCTTTGATGGACGACTCAGATCTCCTCGGATCTTGGCTGAATTGTTCAACTTGGTTCTCCTCCTTTAGACCTAAATTTGAGCCGAATTTGGATGATCCGACTCAAGTCCATGGCCCCTTGATTGCCTTCAAAAACCACATTCAAATATTTAGACAAAATATCACAAATATGAGATAATTTAAACACAAGAGAGATAAAAATACACAAATATAGGAGCCTAATTATCACGACAAAATGATGTTTATCAAAATCCCCACACTTATTCTTGCACGTCTCGGGCAAGCAAATAAAACTCATCTCCAAATTAATTCCCTAGCAATACCTTGAAGATAATAAAAGGTAATTAACTAAGACCATCTAAAGATCAAACATTCATGAATTCAATCACTACAATAATCAATAAGCATGGTAATTTCAATCTATTTGAATAACTAAGCAAGATGCAACCTCACAAGATAAATGTATTCACTCTAACTCTCACAATCATGTATGAAAGTGGTGGTTCACTCAATTTCACTCACAACATTTTACTACCATAAGGTTGCTTATTTTCTAGTTCTCCACCACCATAAAAACATAGCACAAATGAATCTAAAGGACTTATTAAGAATTGCAATGGAGTCAAAAAGAAATTAAGGGAAGTAAACAAAATGGGTATAAGAAAAGAATCAATGAGGTAGCGAGAGTATTGGAAGAATAAACCTGATGAGTTGACCAATTGACGAATATAGAGGAATGTCTCCACCTAAACTTCACTATGCTCAGAAGTTTCAACCTACACACTCCTTGGACTTGATGAACAACTTCATCGAGCGAGAAATAATACTCTTCAATAACTTGTAAGCCATCTTCCATGAACATAATCGAGTTAAGTCTTGTTTCATGCTTCTATTGGTGATTGATACTTAGGCATTCCAATTTTTTTTCTTCAGAAATTCAAGCCCAATTCTTGTATCAGCTTCAATCCAAACTCAAGAATCAATTTCAGATTTCAAACTCCAGAAATTGTAATGAAAGCTCGGCCCGAGACTAATTCCATTTGATTCTACAATATGAACACTTGATACTTTCTTCAGGATTCTAGCAACTCCCATCATCTCTACTTCATTTCCAGTTAACCCCTACACTATTTTGTATCATCCTTCCTCTGCGTGGCATATATCTCACGAGCATTTGTTTCCAATAGGTTTAGCACCAGAGATTAAAACAATCAGATTTGCAAAAGTATTAAAGGATTCTGATACTTTACAGTTTCAGAATTTCCATTAATCAGTTCTCTAGAATCCTTGTACTATTCTGAACTTGTTCTTCTGAGTTCAGATTAAAAGATTGAAGAACTTCCATGCAGAGTTAAGTTTAGAAGGAAACATCCTTTAGCAGTGAACTAATATGGGCTTGAATTCAATTTGTTCCTGGCCAAAAACAACATGACCCTTTGGCACAATTCATTCTGCATTTCAGAATTTGGATCCCCTATATCACAATTTTTTTTGTTTTCAGAACTGAGGCATGTTTCTGAATTCTGAACTTCCAGATTTCACTTCATCCTTTACCATTTGTTCTATATTCTTCTCCCAACTCTTCTCCTGTGCTCTTCCTCATTCCCTATGGACACCTAATGGCAAAGAATCATTACAGGTTCAATTTAAAAAGTTTTTGGTTAGAAAATTTCAGAAATGGATTGGCACATTTCTCGACTCTTGCATTTTCAGATTCAGCTTCCCAGATTTTATTTCAGGATTCCGATTCCTAGAAGTTTCAGAATGTGACATACCAGAAGTTTGAGAAGAATTCTCATTGATTCTAGAAACAGATTCTAACTCAGATCTCACATACTTCTGCATTTCAAGAATTAAATACCCAATTTCAGAATTTCCAGATCTGAGATAAGTTCTGAAATCTGTAACTTTAAACTCCTGGTTTCCGAATTAGGATTTCAGGGTAGCTTCAGTTTAGGTAATAGAATTCAGCTTGGAAAGAAGTATCATTTGACACCGGAATGTTAGAAGTCCAAATTCAGATTGTTGCTGGTCAGAAACAACATTCATAATTTGGCACTAATAGGCATTTGATTCCAAATTGAACTTCTGAAATATTTCTTCTTGTTGGCATTTTGTTTTCTTTTCAACTTCATCTGCTATTACTTAAAAACATCGTTCTTAGTAGTCATTCTGGTTGCTTTCAGACTTCCCTTTGAAACTTTCTTCCAAATTTCCTTGTGCTAGTTATTTTTTTTTATATTGTGCAAGCTCCCTCAACTGTGGCTACTGAATTCCACACCACCCAAACAGATTTCCTTCACGTCTGCAACAGAAGCTTGACTATAACTTCAAGTTCAGTAGCTCATCCTAACTAATGCAGAATAACAGCTTGTACATTTCAGAAATTAGAAGTGAAGATAGTTAATATCAGAATTCACATCCATTGTAGATACATGCTTTTAATTCATGGGAGGCAAATGGCAATGAAAGGTCAGTGCTTTTCTCGGTCTTTCACTGTCCAGAAGCTTGCAATAGAAATTTGGCACACAACAATTTTGATCCAATTCACAACTCAACAATTTCAGATGACAGCTTCCTAGATTTACAGACTTTGAACCATAAAAGAATTTGGTAAGTGATCATGTCCAAGAAAGCCGACGAGTGAGTCATCGCTGAGTTGGTATTGATGTTGACTTAATCATTAATCTCCGAGCAACGAGAAGACCCCAGAGAGATCCACCGAAGCCTATGCAAGGGAAGAGGTTAGAGGGACAACTAGGGAGTTCCCCGACGTTGTCATTCCGATGCTCAAGTTAGGTTTCAAGTGGGGTGAGGAAGATCCATAGGAATTAGGGTTTTTTCCGGTATATGTGAGCGTCCCTTTGCCTGTGGCGGTAGACAAACCTTTATAGAGTTTCTTAATGTGGGAATCCACGTTCTCTCTCCCACATCTTCCATGACGTTATCCCATTTATTAGCTATTTACTCAGAGTAAATATCCATGCTTCCACATTCTCTGTAAGGTAATGGTTACCGGCTACTTTGCCCGCGTCCTTCACTGGAAATTGTTATCGGTTACAAATTGTGCGGAGAGTTTTACGGGAGCCAAAGGATCATGAGGCATCAGGGAAGTAGGGAGAAGTTGGGGATGCTAGGAGACGGGGTGGTTTAGAAAACGGGCTCATGTGTATGTCAAATGGGCAGGATGGTTGACCTCCCTTGACTTTTCTTGCCACGTGGCCCCCCTGATCACCTCTCATATCACATGTCTCCCTTTCAAGTCTAGTCGAAGCAGGCTGGAGTCCGACGAATTGGACTATTTTGTGTAGTCAGATCAGGGTCTGACTACGTCGTCCACGTAACCACTTTCTTCTTACTCACGACCTCAGCAAGATTTGTACTTTAATTTGCGAGATCGACATCTTTAAATACGGCCACGCCTATTAAATGTTCGTCATGCGCAATCTGCCTCGATCCTTGAGTCTTGCATGCGTCATCGTGCTTCCGAGGTTATGTCATTTTAATTGTGATGGGATTGTCTACGCAGAAACCGAAGAACCACTGAGACAACAATTATTACATGGATTTGGTGTTATCCTCAAGCTGGATCTGACAGCTAAGAGTTCATCCCGCCTTAGGGCTATAAATTCATCCTACGGTCGCAATCGGGCAGGCACGAGTATATTAAGTCGATTGGAGGATGCCTTTACCCTGACTTTGTTTTCGCTTTCGTATCCGCCGCTTGTATCGTCTTCATCCTCAAGCTCTTGTCTTTATCTTCTGTGCTTGTCGGCAGCCTTGTTCTTTACCTTCCTCTCCGGCCTTCCTCTAATCGTAAGTTGTCCCCTTCGCACAATAGTTTTCTCATTGTCCTTTGCCCGTCGGTGCTAGCTCTCCTGCATTTAGTGTCATCTCCTTCTATGGCTGCCAGTTCTTCCGCGTCGTGGTACAAATCTATTGAGTCTAGTTTTACAAATGGCTCTTTGGAGAGATTAAGGACTACCTACGGGATTCCAGATGATCATCAACTGATCCTCCCTAATGGCAACGACCGCCCCAATCGTCCCCCTCCTAGCTGAGTGACCTTCTTCAGAAACCACATGTAGAGCGACCTTCGCTTTCCTATCCACCCACTCTTTGTAGAAGTCTCCCACTATTTTCGCATCCCTCTGTCACAACTCGGTCCGAACTCTTTCCGACACCTAGTCGGTGCTTACATTCTCTTCCACTTCGAAACTTCCACTATTTCTTCTTCCTGAAAAAATGGAAGATTAAGTGTTTTTCTTTTCGGTCCGACCGGGGGTCACTCTCTTGAAAAGTCTCCCGTCTTCACACAAGGGATGGAAGTCGCAATTCTTCTTTGTGAGACCCCAGAGCCCGGTATCATGGCGCATTAGGTGGCAACTCGAGTTGCCCGAACCTCCTTCCTCGAAGAATCAACACCTGGAGCGGGGTTATTCCAGCTCGACCGAGAAGGTGTAGAATCTGAACTTTGATAGCAACCTTCTGCTTGAGGAGGGGTTGCTTCACTTATTTGGGCAGAGTCCCATCCCGTCTACCCTCGAAGACTCCTTCAGTAAGATTTCCCGATTCTGAAACTTTTGATATCTAATTGAGGACTTACTCATTTTCGACAACTGAGACCATGTTGAAGGCTTTTTTGGGCAAGGCGAAGCTGACAAGGGCTGAACTGCAAGCGCGATGAGTCGAAATCATTGACTTGTCAGCAGAGTGGGGACATCCCGAGCCCTCGTCGCATCTTCTACTGAAGCCACGACACGGGTGGCTGCCACACCCTTGGCTCAAGAGATGCTGAAAGCGCCTATGGCCACATTCTCGGTCGACGAAGGGCTCCCGTCCGTGGTGGAAACCAAGGTGACAGTGTGGATCACCAGGAAACGGCGCTGCTCTCCTGGGCCCCAAATGGGCCCTTCATCCCCCACAGCCTGACTTTCAAGTTTTGTGCCCGACTCAGGGGTTCTCAGGTTCGGGCCAAGAGCCTAGTCAATTCGCCTTCTCCCCCACTTCATCTTCTATCGTCGCCTGCGGAGTCGGAAGGCCACCAGACGAAAGGTAGCTCCACCCTTCTCTGTGCCCAAGCTTTCTCTCCCGGGAAGGAAACCCCTCGTCGTCTACTAGACGGGAGAGCCCCAGCCACCGAGTTAGTCCAACTTGCTGCCCTACAGGTCCTGAAGTTGTCGAGCTCCGAGGGGATGTTGAGGCTGGACCTTCTTGCCCCGAGCGGGACGCCAGGATCACTTGGACGACTGTCGAGGCGTCCCAGGGGCAACAGGTCCCTGCCGAATATTGATTGGACCTCACCCTCTACGGCCCGGTGGCGGCCCAGTGGACGACGGACGAGGAGGCGGTTGAGGGTATGTCCTTCAGCCGAATGTGTTCGGCCGACGTTTTCCTAAGATGAGGCCGGGTCGTCGGGAGATGCTAGCTCGCATAGCTGAGCTGGAGGACCAACTTGCCCATGCTCCTACCAGGAAAACTTATGCGTCTATGCGGGTGGAGTTGGGTGTGGCGCGGGTGGAGATTGCCCATTTGAAGAAGCTCTTGGCCGACCCCCGCTGTGGCTCACAAGGAGCTTATCCGGGTAAGGGCTATTAGCCAAGAGATCATCCGACCGGCTCCGCGCGCTTCATAACTTCGAAACAATGAGGAGTCAGATAGAGCCTCTGGAAAATAAGATCCGACAGCTGAAATCAGAGTGGGAGACCCTGCAAGAGAAGAGGAGGAAGGCGGTCGCCACTACTAAGGAGCAGAAAAAAGAACTAGAGGTGGCCAAGGTTCAGGCAGCGGCTACCCAAGCTGGTTGGGAGACTGGTCAAAGGGATCTTGTGCTGTTAAAGGTGGAGTTAGAGGCCACGAGAACAGCCGCGGAGTCAGCTCAAGCTCTAGCGGAGGCCCGTCTACAAGAATTGGACTCCCTTCACTCGGAGATGGAGGCAACCAAGGTTGAGGCCAAGGACAAGCTGCAGGCAGCCTTGGAGACTGCCGGCAAAGAGGCCAACTACATTCAAGCCTTGGCTAAGGACCGACGACAAGGTCTGAAAGTTGCATGGGCACTCTGCCTAGGAGGAGGTAAAAGCTCTTGAGGCGTCCAAGACTGAGCTGCAAGCGACGGTAGACTCGCTGAGGGGCCAATTGGAGGGACAAATGTCTGAACTCCAGAAGTATCAATCCAGGGAGGAGGAGCGGTGGATTACTATGAAGAGGGAATTCCTTCGCTCTGAGGAATTCTATGATATGATCGCCTCCTCGACAGAATAGTCCGACACGGAATAAATGACACCCTTCGCTAGCTACAAGGGGGGCTTCTACCGGCCGACATGGCTCTTCCCTCCATTGACCAGGACAAATTATGGACAACCTGCCAGAAGATGTGGTAGATTTGTCTTAGGAGGCCTTGCAATTTTGATGTAATCAATCCTGTAGGGAAGGTAGCTAATGTGTTGAACTCTTTTGAGTTTTAATGAAGTTTATCTTTTGGAGTCTTCCTACTACTTTCTCGATAGCTTGGCTCCTGGTATTTCTTTTATGATTTCAACCCCCGACTATGTCTGAGTCGGGGGAGATTTAGCCCCCGAGTGCAAGAAGCTGATCTCGCAGCCACATGAATCTCGACCCCGATTATGTCAAAGTCGGGGGAGTTTGAACCCTGAAAAGAACGGGACGATACAATAAATGCTCAACTCTTGGGCAAAGAGGAGGTTGATATCGTAGTCGCATGGATCTCAACCATGACTATGCCACAATCGGGGGAGTTTGGGCCCTGAAAAGGATGGGGCGATACGATATATGTGTAAGTACCCAGGGTAGTTTTGATGTGATCAACCAAGTTAAGTTAGGTCATGTGTTTATTTGATGTCTTATGTCTAAGTGTGCAGGAACTTGGAAACACAAGAAGTCGAGCGGAAGACACGAGTGAGAAGGATTGCACAAGAAGGGAGCCAACGGGCTCGGTGCATCCGAGGAACGAGGAACTACGGAAGAGTACATTGGTGGAGCGAGGACACATGCGGCGCATCCGAGGGACGAGAAGCCGAAGAGGAAGTCTGCTTGAAGAGAAGGTCGGAGTTGGGCTCGAGTAAGCTCAACTCCGAATGACCAGAGCATCACCCAAATGTGCGGAACGAGGAATGATCAACAACTGTAGTTGACCATTTCAGTCGCTCGAGGCACCTTCGCTGCTTTGGAGGCGCCTCGGATGTCCAAGCGCTGGAGGCACCTCGGAAGACTCGAAGCGCCTCGGACGCCAGCCTTTGGAGGTGCTTCCATTGCCTCGGAGGAGCCTCAGACGCCAGAAGAGCTTTTACGCCGCAGATAGACGCGGAGTCCACGTCAGCGACACTCGAGGCGCCTCCAACGATTCGAAACGCCTCTAATACTGACAACTCAACAAAAGGCCATTGCAACGTTGATAAAACTTGTCTTGTTGGAGGCACCCCCAATCATCCGAGGCGCCCCCAACAGTGTCACATCAACAAACGGTCATTTCAACCAGAATGTTATAAATAGAGGTCTCGTCTTCAATTCAAAAACAACACACTCTGCTCTTTCATTCCAAACTCTATACTTTCATTTCTGTGCTTTCAAAGTTTGCTTGGCTACTCCGCCTTCACGAAGGAGATCTTAATAGAGCTTTCACTTATCTTAAATTAACAATCACGCAGGTTGTAACCAAATAAATCATGTTTCTTCTTACTTTCATTTTATGCATTTATTTTTATTCTCTAATTAATATGTGTATTCATCTTATAGCTAAAAGCAAGAGAAGTTTTAATTTTAACTTGCAGGCTATTCACCCTCTCTAGCTCCGATCTTACAATATGCTCGACTCTTGGGCAAAGAGGAGGTTGATATCGAAGTCGCATGGATCTCGACCTCGATTATACCACAGTCGGAAGAGTTTGGGTCTTGAAAAAGACTGGACGATACGATATATACTCGACTCTTGGGCAAAGAGAAGGTTGATATTGCAGTCGCATGGATCTTGCCCCTGACTATGTCCATGTCGGGGGAGTTTGGACCCTGAAAAGGACGAGACGATACGATATATGCTCTACTCTTGGGCAAAGAGGAGTTTGACATTAAAGCCGCTTGGATCTCAACTCCGACTATGTCCGAGTTGGGGGAGTTTTGGGGGAGTACCTTCAATCTAACGAAAAGAGATTCTTTTATTGATAAAAAGAACATTCAGGATCGTTTATGGAAAAAAAGATAGTGAAAAAGATATAAAAGACTCCCTAGGATTGGTAGGGTTACGGATGATTGATGTTACATGGTCGGTCAAGATCTTTACCGCATGAGTCCTGCAGTTAGTAACCCCCTCATTGTGGTTCTAGCTTGTTGACATTATCTACTGGCTTGACTTTTTTCCACACCAGGTCTCCTACTTTAATGGAGAGAGAGATAACCCGCTTGTTGTAATTTTGGCGCATCTTCTGTCGATATGCCATGAGTCGTGTGACAGCTTTCTCCCGGGTCTCTGTGATTAAGTCAAGTTCGAAGAGGCGAATATCCACATTGTCTGGACCCCTCACCAATCATAGCTAGGACAACCGCTTCTCCGCCATACACTAGTAGAAAGGGGTCATTCCGGTACTCTCCCGGGGGTGGTCCGATATGCCCAGAGAATGCTAGGCAACTCGTTGACCCATACCTCTGACGTGATCCAACTTAACCTTGAGCCCACGTACTATCTCCCGAATAACTACTTCCACTTGCCCGTTACTTTGTGGATAAGTTACTGAGGTGAAAGTTTGTTGAATGTCAAACTCTTAACACCACTCCTTCAATTTACGACCTTGAAACTACCGGCCATTATCCAAGACAAGCTTGTGAGGCAAGCCGAATTGACAGACTATGTTTTGCCACAAGAACTTCTTTACCGCATCCTCCATGACACTTGGAGAAGTAATCCATTGTCACTAGGAGAAACTTCTTTTGTTGTAGCCCAATTGAGAAAAGGCCTACAATGTCCATACCCCATTGATCAAATGGGTAAGGCATGAAAGAGGTTTTCAAGAGTGTCATCGGGCGATGTGAGAGGTTCTGATGCTTTTGGCAAGGGACATAGGAGGCTACGAACCGGGCAGTATCCACTTGTAAAATTGGCTAAAAGTATCTAGCTAGTAACACCTTTCGGGCCCGCGTTCTTCCCCCCAATATGGTTTCCACAAATGCCTTTGTGGATCTCCCTCATAACATAGTCGGCATCGTCTAGCCAAGACATTTGAGTAAAGGACCGGAAAAGATCGGCAGTATAGTATATCCCCGATCAAGATAAACTGGGGAACTCTTCTTTTGAGTAGGCAAGCCTCTTCCTGGTTTGAGGGTAGGATCCCATGCTCCAGATATATGATTATAGGCCCCCCTTCAGTCGGCAGGCATGTCGGGATTTGGAGTTCAATCAATTTGAGCAGCCAATAGAGTTTGGGTTATTAAATTGTCTGCGCCCAGGTGGCCAATGCACTTGTTATTTTGGCTAATTCATCGGCCCTTTGATTTTCAACTCGGGGAATTTTGCGTATACTAACCTCTTGGAATCCTACTTTCAATTTTTTGAAGATCTCTAAGTATCGTCGTAACCGGTCGTTCCGTATCTCGAAGCTCCAGGCTAGTTGCTGCGCGGCCAATTGGGAATCCAATGGATGACCACTCGGGAGGCTCCGACTTGTTTGGCTGCTTGGAGTTCTACGAGCAAAGCTTCATACTCGGCTTCGTTATTTGAAGTCCGGAAGTTGAGTCGAATGGAGAGTTGAAGCAGATCATCTCGGGGAGAAATTAACAGGATCCCAACCCCACTACCTTGTCGGGTAGACGACCCATCTACATAAATTTTCCAGGCTCCATCCTCTGGGTCGGGAACTTCAATAAGAAAATCGGCCAAAGCTTGAGTCTTGATGGCTGTTCGAGGTTGATATTGAATGTCGTATTCACTCAACTCGGTGGTCCACTTGATCAACCTACCAGACACTTCTGGGTTCGTTAATACACGGCCCAAGCTATTGTTGGTCAGAATCGTTACTGGATGGGCCAGCAAGTATGGCCTCAAACCCCAATAGCATAAAACATGGATTCGGAGGGTAAAAATATATAAAAGGCTTTGTATATTGAGTATAAGCTGCATGTATAACCAAACTTCAATCAGCTGCTTACCACATAGTTTTCTTTTACCATTTCAACGACTGCATTCACTATTTGGTGTAGATCTAAGTCTGTAGATGCACTCCTATGTCGCTTCTAAAACAAAATGAACAATTAAGTGAAAACAAAATACAACTTAATGTCTACATTGACTATGGGAAAAAAAAAACGTATAAACACTACCAGGAGTTAAAACCTCAAATTATGACTTCTTTAAACGAGAACTTAGACAAGAAGTTTCAAAATATTCTAATTTTTTTCTTCAAAAGTGTATATTTTCCAAGCGGCGCTTAGGCGGGAGGCAGATCTCAATCGCATCACATTTGTGAAAGGCGGTGGTTTAAGCGGCGGTTAAAGGCAACGAAAAAACCTTTGTTGTGCTTGAACCGTTGCCACCATTGCTGTTGCTGCCTGCTACTGCCTAACTCTTTATGTTGGCCCGTCGTTGGGCTTGGGCGACACTTCCAACGATGCTTCCGAGCCCATATCCGGGCTCGGGCGACGCGTTCGCGCTCGCACGATGGGTCTGGACTCGTCACCGGACCCAGGCGACAGGTCTGGACTCGTTGCCGGGCTTAGGTGACGTGTCTGGACGCGTCCTCCAGGTCCGACGTCGCATCTGATGCCGAAGCAGAAACACTGAACCACATTTTATTTTTTAACTTAGGATTTAATAGAAATTTTATATTAATAATTTTAATCAACTCCTATCTATGATTGATATAATTTAAACATGCCTAATTAAAGCCTAATAAAATTACCCTATTAATTTAATATATATATTTAAAAAAATTTAAAAAATATTTAGATTAACTTTTTTATTTTTTGTTAATATATTTTATAGTAAGTTTTTTTCTAATTTTTTATCCTTTATTTAATTATTGAAGATTAATGGATGACTATTTATAATATTATGTATAAAAATAGTAAAAAAAATTCAACCACCTAGGTGGGCGGCAGTCACTGATCGCCCCGCTACCGCCTACCGTCATTTATAACATTGATATTTACATTGCAACACTCTTAATGTTACATGAGATGATGTGATAATCTACTTCTTAAACAATTAGTTTGAGTATATTCCAAAAACCTGTGTAATGGTATGCCCTCTTTCTAGCCTAGTGAGCAAACATGGAAAATTCAATAACACTATCACTATGTCCTTTCCATTCACTAGAACAATAATTTGGGTCATTTAAAATGTGTATATCAACTCCCATGTCACGGAGGGTTAAAGTAAAGACTGACTTAATTTCCAAGAAACTCTAATTTTTTGGAGCATGTCCATAGAACCTACATCTACACATCATTAAAAAGATTAAACAACATTGCCTCACATTAAACCACAAGAAAACATGTTTTATGGAGCTTTCTAATTGGAGTTGTTTTTTCAAACCTTTACATAAAACATGTCTAGCGAATAAGATACATGTTATATGTTATACATGCTAATGCAAACAACATATCCATATGACATAAAAAAAATCACATACAAATATTCTCAAGCTTCACGTTCATAAAATATGTTTTTAATGACCTTTTTTACTATTATATTGAATTTCAAACATTACCGAAAAAGACATCATTATTTGAGAAGAGTAAGAAGAAGGGATTGTACATCTATTTGGAAGGGTTCACTAAACTGAACTTGTGGATGGCTTCCTCTTCCCTATGTGGCCATCAAGAAGGCCAGTTTGTTAAGTGCAAGATTCTCGAGATGGGTCGTTCATCGGAGGGACCTCTGCATGTCAATTTATCTCTTGGTGCTTCAATTACTACGAACCAGCATGATCAAAACTTATAATGTTGGTGGCTAAGCGATTACTTTTTTTATGCAAATATGCAAACAATTAAATACATAAATGTAGGGCATTTGCACATTTAGTGTATGTGTGTGTCTGATGTAGGAGGATCCGAACAATTTTATGTTTTCTATTAGGGTTATTTTGTCGTTTTGTATTTAGGATTTTGGGTCTATTTAAACACTTGTTTGGTTGATGTTAGGGGATTATCTTTTGTTTTGAATCAATTTATTTCAATTAAACCTAGAGACGACTTCTCTACGTTTAGCAATTTCTTGTCTTCTCTAAACTTCCGCCTCCAGAATAAGCGTTATTCGGCCAAGCGTCAGTTAGTACAGGGCTTATTAGATCCGATGGATGGTCGTCATGGTCGTGGTCGCAACAGGCAGGTTTCGATTGAGGAAGCCCCGTACCGTGATTGTAGTGTTCAGGATGAGAGGCTTGAAGGTCTGGCGACACGAGATTTGAAGGTCGTAAATTCCCTTATCTTAATTTTAATTCTACTTTTGAAAACCCCTATCACAATCACAAAAGCCATAGTCGAGAGAAAAGGTACGGAGATGTCGGGTTCCCAGTTGATCTTCCCGAGTTTTCTGGTATGTTACAGATCAAGGGATTCGTTAATTGGATTAAAGAAGTGGAGAGGATTTTTGATTATGAGGAAGTACCCGATCGTGCAAAAGTAAAATTGGTTGTCATCAAACTCAAGGTCCAAGCATCGGCATATTGGAAGCAATTACGACACTTACGAGACAAACAAGGCAAAGTTAAGATCATTGATTGGAAGAAGAAGAAAAAAAATGAAAGGGTAACTTTCTTCCCTTCAAAGGGAGAAGTTAAGATCACATAGGGATTCATGCATTGAGGCAAGGTGCAAGATCAGTCGAGTATTATACGGAGGAAGTTTACCAATTGCTTGATTCAGAAATCTGAATTGAGAGAACTTTATCACGTGACAACTTTTTGAGCGAACTACTCCTCCAACATATTGTATATGGTCTCCATATAGAAAAGGTATGCAAGTGTAGTGCTATCCATTGCTCGCGAAAAGATACACATATTTTAAAATGCACTTTCTAATTCTGAGGAAGTGGACAAGGATACAAAAGATGTAGATGATTGATACTCATGATCAGAACTACTTGGAATACAATGATCTTCTTCGGAGACAGAAATTCCTTATCTAGCAAGATGTTGATGTTCTGCTTACTAATGGGCAAGGAAGTGACAATGACCTACAATTCTTCTGGATGAGATTCTTAAAGATCAAAGTTTCATGGAAGATGTGTTTGCTTTTACCTTGAACAATCCAATTTGCAGGGTGATCCAACAGTCAGATGATTCAAGAGAACAAATTCTGTTGAAAGATTTATCTCATAATGCTCCAAACCAAAGTGATGAATACGTTGAGCTTAATGACTCAGAGGATGATGATATAAATAAAAATTGGAATTTCAACGAAGTCGAATTTGGTTTTGTTCTTTATCATTGGAGTTTTATATTACAATCAGTTAGTCGGATTAGAATGAATGGAGACGGGACCATGAAATCTGCCTATATTGTTTATAAGAATGTTGCATTAATTTCTAAACGTTTATCTAGCTATTGGTATTTTATGCCAGAAAAGGTTAAAATTTTCATTACTATGATGAAAGATAGGCTGAATACTAGCTACAACTCTAATTGTGGTTTCCATTGCCATATGAGAAAACTGCAGAACTCTATTTAGAAATTGTATGAGTGATTATGGTTTCCATTGCCCTTGGTTTTCATTTTAGTTTGCCTCGAATATAAGTCTTTTGTGCTCCACTTACAAAATTGATTTTGGGTTCCTTTGTCTTTTTCTTCGTACTTCATCAGTTGATATTTCTTCCCAAATTGTTAGGGGTAATGGTTTGTTATTGTTGTACTTAGAAATTTGTTTTTACAAGATGTACCCTGTGCAGTTACAGAATTACTGAACAATAAACTACTAGTATGCAAATGCTTTTTTTTTTGTGCTAGCTTTAAGGTAAAACATGATGAACTGATTTTGGTGTTTGAGAATTTGATTGTTAATCAGCTTTCAGGATCAAGAAGGAGAATTGAATTCTCATATGGTTCCAGAGTATTGGCATTTAAATCACATTCTCATATAACATAAATTAATTCGATTTGTGTGTTTTATATGAATGAGGGGCTGCAACATGCCCGTGCTCCTGTATTTGATGTTCCATCTGCTATTGAGGTCCTCCTCACTAGGAGCTACCGAAAGCTACCAACATGCATAGAAGATTTGAATATTCAGAGTACGCTTTCTGAAGATGAGCAAAAACCAACTTTAAAGAAATTGGATACAATCCTCCGATCCAAACTTTTGAAGGTTGTTATTCCTAAAGAATGAAGTAACTGTTTCTAATGGTACTATTGTTCTCCGTGTGGATGGCGAATTTAAAGTTTACCTTACCTTGGGCTACTATGGTCATCTATCCATATGGAAGATACTAAACTTAGAGCTGCTTGTTGGGGAGAAAAATGGATATGTTAAGTTTGAAGAATCACGGAGATGCGCTCTTGGAGATTATCTTGAGCACAAAATGGCTGTGGCTGAAAACCCTTTCTCAACCTTATACACAGTCCTACATGAACTATGTGTTGCCCTTGTTATGGACACTTTAGTGAGACAAGTTCAGATACTCCGTCAAGGTAGGTGGAAGGATGCAATACACTTTGAGCTTATTTCAGATGGTAGTACAGGACATGGAGGGTTGTATTGATGTAGAGAAACTCCTTCTGAGAGCTATTGGATGCAATAGGCACACTCGTCTACTAGAAATCCAGAGAGAATTGAACACAAGTGTTAACATTTGTCGAAGTTCAACTGATGTTGTGCTAAAGCAATATGAAAATATAGATGCAAATTTGACAAAGGTATGTAGTAGGGTAATTTAAGTATTGTTGTCTCGATGGTTTTCTTTATTAGATTGTGTATATTGAACTTTTTGAAACTTTGGGAAAGAATAATAGAAAAAAGATTAAGGCGATCAAAAATATAGGTCAAAATCTTTTTTTATAAGCACAAGTTACATGCTTTACCAGTCCTACCCATGCCAACTCCGTGTATCACCAACACCAAGCAGTACAAATATTGGTTTCCTTGTATCTAGCATGACAAATTTAAACACTATGGAGCATATTCTTGTTAACAGAGCTTTTTCTTGTTTTCCTTGGTGCAATTGAGACCACCAATAATGTTAATTTTACTATAAAAAATCGAGAAAGAATAGGGAAGGGGAATTTTGCTGCCAAAGTAAAGTTCACATTTAATTGATAAACAAGCATAAAGCAACATGAGACAAATATCCAAACCTTTTTTCTTAAAATAAGTATAAATTACTTTTGTCAACTTTGAACATGATTTTTTTTTTAAAAAACAACAAAATGGTCCGGAATAAACAAACCTCTGCACCTCCAACTATATTCAATCTCCCAACCTTACCTCCACTTGCTATTATCCGATCAACCCTACAAAAGAATCAACTATCACACATTCAGCACAAGGTGGATTTTGTAACACAACAAGATCATCAAAAGAAGAAACATACTCCTCTACATTGACTTCTAGACGGTGATCTGCTGATAAATAATGCACAGAACCTTTGGCAGATTCAAGAATGCATCTTGAATCACCAACTGATGCCACAGTAAATAACCGTCCATCTATTATAACAAATGTGACAGTAGTTCCTGAAGTATGAGCTGAAAAAGAACCAAAAGACAGTTTACTGAAATTGAGATTTATATAGAAAATAGAATATCACAAGGATATAAGTAGCAAACTTTGGAAAAACGATGAACAAAATTTCATGTTTCAGAAATGCACCAAGAATGATACTTCTTAATGTGATCTGAGGCTAGCATTTGTACCAATTTAATGTATGCAACTGACTACAAATACTATTTTCACTGCCCCAAGCTTGAAAATCATTGAAATACTAATACAATGAGAAGCACAAAATTCAGTCGCTAATGTTAATCTGATATATCTTCTTCTAATAATTGAATGATTCCAGTCGCTGATGCAGTAGCATAGAAACTTCAAATTCTTGCAACTACTTGCTAAATTAGGCTATGCAAAATAGCAAAGTGAGGATGAATCAAGCATAATGAACAATAAGATCTGTTAGTGACTAGAACACAATTGAATGCCATGGTTATTAATTACAAATGTAGTATCAGCCAAAAAGCATCGAAGTAAGAGTCAACAAGAATATATGTGTCAGCAAAGGAATTTGTTTCAGGATGAGATGAAAAGATTTCATGGGTTTCAGGATAAATGAAAAACAATTTGTTTCAATTGTTGGCTACTTATTCTAGCCAAGAAGGATGAAACTTGAAAGAGCAAATGTTGATCTCCTATTAGTTATGAAGCTAGATAGCAGATGGCCCTTCCTTTGGAATGTGACTATTGGATGGTGCTCGATTTTTTAACTGTAGCATTAGAAAGTTGGAGATGAGAGAAAAATACTATTTTAGTTTAAAAAATGAAGCTGAGATTCTCTATTGAAACATGATCTTTTAACAAATGTCAAAATAAATTTTCATCAGTTTATCAATCTATTCCAAGAGGACTTGGGCTTTCAAGTGGGGGAAGTATTTGTAAGAGAAGCACTAAAGCTGGAAAAAATAATTTGGAGTTTCATATTGCAATCAGTTTTAATCGGATTAGAATGAATGGAGATGGGATCATGAAATCTACCTATATTGCTTATAAGAATGTTGCATTATCTAAACGTACATTTAGCTATTGGTATTTTATGCCAGAAAAGGTTTAAATTTTCATTACTATTGATGAAAGATAGGCTGAATACTAGCTACAACTCTAATTGTGGTTTCCATTGTCATATGAGAAAACTGCAGAACTCTATTTAGAAATTGTATCCTTACTAAAATTGAGTGATTGTGTCTTGTAGAACACTATTGATCGGTTATGATCATGTGCCGAGATGGTGTGGTTACAAAGGAGGAATGGTATTATTTTGGGGAACAAGTCATATCAAACCCTTCAATTATAGCCTAGATTCATCTTTGTATCTTGTGGCTCTACCAATTGAAAGGCAAAAGCAAAGAAATATGTGTTGCTCTACAAACACGTATAAAATGGTGCGATACTCCATCAATATGTAAAAGCACATTTTCCAAGCTAATAAGAGCGTAAAACTCTATCATTATTGTACATCTCCTCCCAGGAGTGGAGGATGCTGACCCAAGCTTCGGGATGGGAAGCTGCAGATCCAACTTCCTACTGGATTGAGAGTTTTTTTTTTTCATTAAGGACGAGATGCCGGATCGAGAGTTGCTTGGTTGCGGGCACTTGCGTGAGATTGATGAACCGACTCTAAAGTTGTGAGCTGCCTCTCCTTAACCCTAACATTGGGTTCAAATGATTAGGTTCAAGTCAAGTCTCATGGCTCATCTTGATTCCCTACTAGACCACATTCACATTTTTAGGGATAATGCTATAAATGTAGAAGAAATTACAATGTTAGAATGGATTCTTGCTAATAAAATATGATATGAAATAAAAAATTAAATTAAAAATATCCAGCATGAGAGTAAAATAACATATAAAAATATTAGTTATCAAATCCTCCCGCACTTCTTGCACGTCTCGAGCAACTGACAAGATTAAAAAACAACAAAAAAACTCATCTCCTAATCAATCCTCAATCAACACTTCAAAAATCATAAAAGATCAAGGCATTCCTGGATTCAATTCTTACACTAGTCAACAAGCAGAGTGATATTAATCAATTTGAATGAAGTAAGAATGATAGAGTCTCACAAATTAAGCATTGAGTTGATTAAAATTATTAATACAAAGTTTCGATTAAATCCTAAGTTAAAAAAAAACTTATCTTCAGTTTTTAGGCATCAGCGGATGAGTCACTTGGGTCAGCGATGAGTCTAGACCCGTCGCCCGGGTTCGGACCCGTCGCTCCGGTCCGGCGACGAGTCCAGACCAACGCCTGGGCCCGGTGGACCCATCGCCCTGACCCGACGACGAATCTGGACCCGTCGCACGAGCTCGGACGCATTGCTTGAGCCCGGCGATGGGCTCAGAAGCGTCACTCGAGCCCGACAACAAGCCAAACGTGTCACTTGAGTCCGGCGACGTGTCTGAAACAAAAATGCCGAAACTAAGAGTTAGGTTTTTTATTTGTGCCGTGTCGGATCCAAAATATATGAAAGTCTTACCTAATGACGATAGTCGATGGCGGCAGCATTGACGGCAACGGGCAACAATATCGATGGCGACAACGGCAGTTCAAAGCATAAGGAGGTCGATGTTTTTAACCCTAAGTTGACTTTGATCGCTGCTGAAACCACTATCTTTCACAAATGTGGGGCGGTTGAGGTCCACCTCCCGCCTAAGCGGCCGCCTCAACCGCTATTTAGAACATTGGCCTTTGTCCTTACTTGCAATCGCGTTAATCTAACCCATAGAAAAGAGGCACGATTTACAATCTATTTTGTTGCATGTTATTTGTTAAAAACCCAAAACTGACCTAATTTCACTCTAAACCCCAACTTCTTAAGATCTTGAGCCTCCCTACCACTCCATCCATGACTAGCAATCTACACCGATTGCAACCCCTTCACCTTCCTCCAGTTGTGATTCCTTATCTTTCCCTTTGATTTTGAATCCTTGCATCCTTACGAGTTTAGGTGGTCAATCATGCACGTGATGAGGAGCCTTCCTCTTATTGGATCAAGATTGCAGCAAGAGGTGGAGAGGATGAATAACCAATCACTTTTCTTTTGTGCATGTGTCTCTAATCGAGTTGCATTGAAAATATCTAACAATCTCAAAACACAAACACACATGCAAATAAACCTATATAGGTGGTTTGATAGCTCCTACTCTACAACTTATGATCAAATCACTCCCGGAATGTCTTTATACTTTCTCCTTTTTGAATACCCTCAGAAGGAGCAACCACTTACAACCTTTAGCTCATACAATAAAAAAATACAATTGTTAACCAAAAACAACCACAACATAACATCATAGCTTACACAATTGAACTTTGCTTTTGGCCTACTTTATTTCACTTTGTATTACTTCAAGGACCAACTACCAAGAACAATTAAGTAAAATACTCCAACAACTACTTGTTGGAATCTGCTTCATCAGTCGATCGAACCTATATGTAGTTGATTGCCTACCTCGTAATGACTAATTAGGTTGATTGATCCACCATCCAATCGATTGATCTCTTGTAGCACTTAAGGTATTCAATCGTTGGGATCCTTTAATGTCAAACCTATGCTTTAAAAACTAGTGTCGTATAGGGCAGTACAGGTGAAACATTTCATTTCGTCCGCTAACCAGTTCAGTACCGACACCAACACGCCTCGCGGTCGCCAAGGATGCGTCATGCGAGCCCCGTGGCTGTCTTGGATGCATCCTACAAGCAGCGGGCAGCTGTAGAGGCGTTGCGAGCCGTGGGCCATCACAGAGCCGATGGATGCGTTGTGCGAGCCACACGACTCCTGCGGAGGCCTTGCGTGAGTACAACAGCCATCATGGAGGCCTTGCCTAACCATCGGCTTGCGCGATGCTGAGTTTTTTTTAAAAAAAAATTCTACATTTTTTTTTTTCAATTTTATTTTTTTAACTATTTTCAATCCTAATTCTGTACCCTCTTAATTCCTTCTCCTTCTTCCCCATATTTTTTTTAAATTTATAATAATTTTTTCTTTTTTAAATACATATGATTTTTTTTTCTCACTCATTAAAATAAATTAAATGTGAATTTAATTTAAACCACCTTGTTCCTTATTCATTACGTCTAGATTTTAATTAATTCTAAATTAAATTTTATTGAATTCTAATTTTAAAAATATTAATTTAACCTATGAGTATGTATTTATAATAATTAAATATAATAATAATAATTTTTATATTTAGAATTAATTAAAATCTAGATGTAATGAATAAGGAACAAGGTGGTCTAAAAATAGTATCGAAATCATTTCGACACAACACGATACGATACCAAAACTTTTAAACCATAGTTATACCAAAAACTCTATGCTTAGATTCTTACAGTCTAGTAGTTGATTAAACTCCCTTATCAATTGAGTCGGCTAATCTTGACTTAATTAGTCATCCTTAGGCAACTTAAAAAACCTTAACTCCGTCCACTTTAAGGGTAAGTTCTCATCTTGCCAAGAGACCCTATGAATATGGGGTTTCATCATCTGCTTGGTATTTTATCTAATATCGATCGACCTTGACCTATTAAGACTTCCACTGCCTAGAAGTCTACCCATCGAAACTTCGTTCTTTGCCTAGTGTGAGTCAACCTTGATTCACTAAGACTTAACTTGTCTAACTTCAACTCAACCTTCATATGCTAGGACTTCTACTTGCCTAAAGGTCACTCCTATAGGATTTTCACTTGCCTAGCATCCAATCAACTTTACATGTTGTAACTTCATCGCATACCAACAATCTAGTCATCTTATATGATTTTTACTCTAAAATTTTAAATTGATACTCAATTTTCAAACTACGTTACTTCAACCTAGTATGCGAAGTAAGTAAATCTTACCTACCCGTGGATATGCTTGAACTCCAATAAAATCTACTATAGAACAAAAATCAAGGCTTCTTTGTTACTAAAGACATGGAAGAGAAGAGAATTTAGAGGCCGAAATGAGGGGAAGAAGATATGAATAGTACCTTATGGTTTAAAAAACAAGTGCATTCCCAAAAGTCCACCCTTTAACCTTCAAATTTAACTATAAATTAAATAGATAATGGATAATTACAGAATGAATTACAAACCAAGGGATAGATAAACTAGATAGGAGATAAAGAAACAAGTACTTCTTTGGGTGAGGGAGAGATCAACATACCTTAGCTTCAAGGGAAAAAAAAAAGAGCATTCTTAAATCAAATCAAGGCGAGAAAATGGATACAGTCTAGCCTTCAAATTAAAAAAAAAAAAAAAAAAATGAGATGATGAATTAATAATATTGGCAACAAATTCTCGGAAAAAAGATTGAATAATAACTTCTTTAGTTTCAATAAACAATAGTTCTATTCTCATGTCATTTAGAGATAAGCACACAAATACCAAAATTCAACCTTCCAAACATTAAAAAAAAATTGGGATGGAGTGTATTCAATTCATGGAGACTCAATAGTTATAGCATCCTAAATAAATTTAAAGAGGGGAAATATCAATCCAAATTAATCCTCCCTAACCTTGTAAAGCAGCAACAAGACATTCCTTCCATTAGAGAAACTAGGAACGATATTTAGAGATCAAAAACAAAAAGTTCTCTAGTGACACATGCAAAGTTAGTTGAAAGATCTACAAATAAACATAACAAATATATAAAGCAAAATCTACTTTGTGGAAGACAACAAAAAGACAAGTAAGGCAACATATTAGAAAGAAAAGGAGTTAAGTGTAATGAGTTGATCAAAGTAGTTTAATGATTGGATTGGATTGGATAACCTTGTAGCTATATGAAAATGCCAAGAAGGGCCAGAATTAATTCAATGCTAAGTTGATAAGATTTGCTAACTTTAGATTTCTAAATGGTTCATGATCATGAGAAGCGACTGTGAAAAAGGTAATTGTTGACCATGACTTTTAAAATTGCTCAAGAGAAGCAACCGTGGAAAAGGTAATTGTTGATCATGATTTTTAATCACAGCAAGATAAGTTTTGGGTAAATAATAAAGGAAGCTAAATATGAGTAAGTCTTTATTGGAGGATAAGAATAACTAAATCATTATCCTTGAAATATTAAGAATAGTTTATCCAATATAAAAAAAATTAATTATCGTATAGTAAAAAAATCGTTAATTAAATAGAAATTTATCCCTTTTATAAAGAGAATGATATTGTTACACTTAGGATATGCAATATCCTCTAGAAATTGTTTTATTAATAAAGTAACCATTGATGACATCGGTGAAAAGGATTAATCTGCTAAGGATTAGGATACTATATTATTAGTTTATAGTATATGAAGCATATCTAAAAGGTGACAACTTAGGAACATCGACGAGCATGTTTCCTCGACAAGTAGATATACTACAAAAAAAATAGGACTTCATAAACCGATTTTTAAAACGAAATTAAAATCTGTTTCAAATTTTAATAAATCTGAAACGGATTTACTACGGAATTATTA
>JBBUKS010179676.1:0-23774 GCA_038050645.1 Hedychium gardnerianum
GGGTCAAATCCTGGCTAGTAGTCAGGTTCCTGCCCTCCTTATGCACTAGTCACTGTTCGGGCTGGCTAGACTAGTCCCCGTAATTTACCTCCTCCATGTTGGTCCTGGGATGGACTGACGGGGGCGTTGGGGGCGAGCGTTTCACCTTTTGCCACAATGCCACAATGATCAATTTATATTATCTCTGGGATAAATTGATGACTAATATATGAGTTAGTAATCAGGTTTTTATCTTTTCTTATATATTAGTTATTGTTTGAGTTAGCCAGACTAGTATCCGTGATTTACCTTCTTCATATTTATCTTGGGACGAACTGACGGAAGTGTTGAAGGTGAACGTTTTACCTTTTGCCACCATGATCAATTCATATTATAACAACTACGAAATTATAATTATTATAATATTATAATAATTATAAAACTAAAACTGCGTGTAGTTATGATTTCGTGACTCTTGTAGTTTTATAATTATTACAATATGAATATTATTAAACAAAATATGTCCATGTTAAAATAATTATGAAACTGAAATTACTATAATTACGATAGCAACTATGGTTTGAAATTATAGTTGCTACAATGTTGATTTGTTCTATTCATATAATTAGTCGATTAATTAATAATTTAATACGTGTGCGATAAGAGATAATAATATCAAAGAGTATATTCAAGAGATAACTATGTCATTTTATAAGACTGATGAGGTGGGACCATGGTTTGTAGGATCATGGTGGCGGCAAAAAGACAAAACGCTCGCTCTCAATACTTCCGTCAGCTCGTTCTAAAATCAACACATAGGAGGTAAATCACGGGAACTAGTGTAGTTAGCCCAAACAATGATTAGTTTATAAAAGAGAACAGGAACCTGACTATTAACTAAGATATGATTCGTAAAATTATGATCCTATGCAAGATTAATTTGTGATCAATTGGATTGGTAGAATAAAATTGAATCTTTAAGGTGGGGCTTCTAGTAAAAAAAATTTTAAAAAAATCATAAAATAACTTAATTTAAATATCAACAAAATAGAATAAAATAAAATTATTATAATATAGGATTGTATTGATTCAATCCTTTAGGATTCGATTGATTTTGCTTTGATTTCACCGTAAAAAATAATTTCAAATGATCATGATCCCGAATCAATTTGATACTTCGGAGTACTTCCACCTCAAAAGACTATTTCAAATGATCATCCCAAATCGATTTGATAGGATCGAATAAAATAAAATAAATCCGAGCATTCAAAAACCTTTCCTTTGTCCGCCCTTTTTCTTCTTCCTTCACCCATCCCTTGCAACAACAACAGCATTAAGAAAACAAAAGCAAAAGCAAAAGCGCTCCACCCTCCAAAAGCAGCAGCAGCCGTAGACGACGCATATCCTTCTCGATTCACCTCCTCTATATCTACCTCCTCGGATCTGCATCTATGGGGATCGATCGCAGTCGGAATCCATCAGCAACTCCTTCCTCCTCCTCCTCCTCTTCGTCCTGCGACTTGGCATGGCGGACGAGATCGTGCCCGCCGAGGGGCCGTCCTACCGTCCGCCGAGGGGACGACCTAGGTCGCTCGCCGACTACACGCCGGAGCCTTTCGACAGCGAGAAGATCCCTCCCACTCTCGTCTCCGAGGTGCGCCGCTTCCTCCGAGTGGCCAACCAGATCGAGGCCGAGTCCCCCCGCGTCGCGTACATTTGTAAGCAACAGATACCTTCTTTCTTCCGCCTCCATGATTTGCAAAAATAAATGGAAGATTGACATTGGAATTTCCATAACAGGTCGATTTCATGCTTTTGAGAAGACACACAATCTGGATCCCAAATCAAGCGGTCGGGGTGTCCGACAGTTCAAAACTGCACTTCTTCAGAGACTTGAGCAGGTTCTTAAAATTTGCAGGAAAATGATTCAGTTGCTTATAGTTTTCTCTAAATTTAGTTATCATAAATCGATCTAGCACTAGTTGGTGACAATCCCTGGAAAGCTCACTCTAATAATTTGCCATAGAATTTTTAGATTCGCAAAATAAATTTAGTCTCCCATTTCTGTTCTCCTTTTCGGTATACTACTAACTCAGGTTCATTCTCTTTTAAATGTAACTGCAATTGTGTTACTGATGGAGGCAATGGAGTTTGACATGGAGTTTTTGCACCAAATCAACTTCCTCCAAGACTTAACCTCTGTCCCTTTTCCAAAGAGACTTAGAAACCTCAGTCCACATCTCCTTCCATTGAAGCATAGCTACTTAGGACCAGTGTAGGTTGTTTCTGAAACCAAATAAGAAAATTATCACAGATATTCAGTTTTGTAAGAATTTGGATGCTTTAGAATGAAAGCAATAACAACATCTACAGAGGAAGACCTTGATGCTCATGATCTATTCTTTGTCTTAACAAAGATGTCTGTCTTCGGTGTGATTGAGAATTTTTGACATATGGAGATGTTCCCTTCCTACACAACCGTAGGCAAATTCCCTTCCCTTTTGTTCAAAACAATTGGTCAAGGCGCTCGTATTAATGGATCTTTAGATTTGATCTGAAGCTATTCGATCAATTTTTCGAACATTCTTCATTTTTAAAGACGATTGTCACATTATTAAATTTTCTTGTGCATATTTTGAGGAACTGATGGCACTTTGTTTGCAATATTCTGAACTCTTTTTTTTTTCTTTCCCTTGAACATGTTTCAATTTAAAAAATATGCATCTTTGGCTCTTCTTTTCAGGATGAAAGAATCACCAAATTCTTGAGGAAGGAGAAAAGTGATGCTCGTGAATTGAAATCTTTCTACAATACGTATGAATATATATAGTTATTGTTGATTTTTCTATTTTGTATCTTGTTTGTTAATATCTTTCTAATTTCCAATTAACTTTTTCATCACCAGGAAAAAAATGAAAGCAGGTGAAGTTTCATCTGTGTTACATGAAGTGTTGAAGGCAGTCGTATCTGGAGCTGGCCCTGAGGTTTCAAGCTTTGCCCTTCATAAAACCTCAATACCTTAGTCTACAATAAACTAGAAAGAACACTCAGATTTTTTTTTTCTGTGTTAATTATACCTTACAATTTCACAGTTTGTGGCTGCCATTGACATTGATGAAAAGGTTGGCTCTTATGCTCCATATAATATTCTTTCAATTGATCCGGGAAGCGGACAACAATTAATTATGCATCTTCCAGAGGTTAGATAGCAATTCAGTTTGAGGTTTGTTTTATATTCCATAACAATAGAAACTATTCAAAAGAATGAGACACCTTTTTTCTAGTATTATTACTGTATAGACATTTGATAAAAATGCCAAATTGTGAAGAGGGAAAGATGGAGAAATAACCTCTAACATGAATCATATTCAAGAGTGAAGATTAGATAAATTTAGAAATCATCCATCCCAAGTTTTGGAGGGATGACTAAGCAACTATGAATATGTGAACATGCAGGATGAAGTGTAGCTAACTCATGCCCGATACCAGTTATCTTGTCTGTCTTTTAAACCTGAATAGAAACAAAAATAGTGTTAATTTAGTAATCTAGTAAGTTTACTCATAAACAATAGATTTGATGAAAACTTTAGATATAAAATACAAAGATAAATATGACATAGATGACAAGGACATATCTCCATGCCTTCACCATATCATTGTGACTCATACTATCATAACATTGGTAGAATGTGCTGGTGAAATAAGTGCTAGAGAGAGAGAGAGGTATGGGATGACAGACAAATACTTGTGTATGTAAATGAGATGCATAGTTGAGATGGAACTCTGACAGTCATCAGGACGCCAAGGAACCGTGAATACTCCTATGCTGGAACAACAGATGGAACTAGATTGAGGTATAACTAGAAATGAATAACAAGAAGGGACCTTGGCATGCAGAAATGGTCTATTGGACTGATCACATTGAGCTTACGGTTGTCCTCCTTGAAAATTTGACACTGCTACTCACGCCAATAATACAATTGGTCCAACAAAGGTTGAGATTCGGCCTTCAGATTGTGCTGGTGGCTGTTGCTGTGTTCTGGATTAACTGTTTTGGGCCAAAACCTAACAGCAATCCGGACACAGCAATCTGCCGGTAGAGAAAGCAGACTGTTGTCGAACGGAGTGCGAACACAAGCCAAGCTATTTCTTGAGTTCCAGACGATGACGCGGTTGTCCTACGTCGTTGGAACACGATTATGAGGAAGGACGCGAATGCGAGGCGACACATGAGCAGAATGGATGCGAGCAGGTTCCGGGTGTGATCCAAAAAGGACCTTCAACTTCGCCCGATGATGCGTGGAAGAAGGATACACTCACGCAGAAGAGCTCGCGGTGTTCGGACGCTCCTAACAAAGGAGAGGCTCGCACCAGGCTGCTGCGGTGGGCTTCTCGGCGACGGAGCTGGCGAAAAGACGATGAACAGAACGTCGCGGGAGAGGGGTTGGGAGAAAGTTACGAAGAGGAAGAAGGTGTCGGTGGCTATCTACCTCTACATCTTACACGGGCACTACAACTAACAATACATTTTCACTTCCAACACTTTAACCTTTAATCTAATGTCCTCTGCTCCTATCAGAATACATTTTTAACTTGCATATTTCTATTTATAGATTAAGGCTGCAGCTTCTGCTGTTTGTAATGTTCGAGGTCTTCCAATAGCAAAGGATTCTGAGGAGATGGGTGGCAGCAGAGATATACTAGAGTGGCTCCAATGTTGGTTTGGCTTTCAGGTAGAATACCGACACAAGGTTTAGTTCGTGCATTATGTGAATAGTTTGAGGTTTCTTTTAAGTATCCTTACATCTTAAATCAACGATGTGCTGTAGCTTATAATGCTGATCTGTTTTCTAGAAAGGCAACGTAGCTAATCAGCAGGAACATCTTATCTTACTACTTGCTAATATACATGGTAGGCTCAGTCCAAAGCCAACATCCATGTTGAAGGTACGTACCATCTTCTCAATCTAATTCTCAACTATTTTCTTTTCGTGAACTTGCATTTGTGACAATATTTATATTTTTTTCTCAGCTTGATGATAGAGCAGTACATGAACTTATGTTGAAAATATTTGAAAATTATATGAAATGGTGTAAATTTTTAGGGCGACGGAGCAACATTTTGTAAGACATTCCAAATCCTCTCCTATTGACTTTCTTGACACCAAGATATTTATAAGCTTATCTTACTTGTGCTAACATTGTGTCTTCTACTTTCATGATGCCCTCAGGTTGCCGTCTGTGAAGCAGGAAGTACAACAATATAGATTGTTATATATTGCTCTTTATCTGCTTATATGGGGTGAAGCTGCTAACTTGCGGCTAATGCCAGAGTGCCTATGCTACATATTTCATCAGGTAAGATGTTCCATACATCCTTTTAATTCATTTTGTATTTCTTATTTCATCAGGTAAGATGTTCCCTATAAAGTGTTCCTAGATTCTCATTTTCAAGTCGTCCAAATTTTGTGTAAATTCTTTCAGTTGTTCAATTTTCATGGTTTAGAACTTTGGAGACAGAAAAATGTGAACCTGAGAAAGTAGTCATAAACATCATGCAGTTTTTGAAAATACATGGAGCAGGGCAATAGTATTGAGTACTTGGCCTTGATAAGTGTTAAATTGGACCAAATAAGTTCCTATTTCTTTACACATCCGTTTGTTACTTTTATATGATTTTTAATTTATATGATTTCTTAAAATTTTCATTTCAGATGGCATATGATTTATATGGGGTGCTATCTGGTGCTATTGACTTGAATACTGGAGAGAAAACCGTACCTGCATATGGAGGAGAGCATGAATCCTTTCTCAACAACGTAGTCACTCCTATTTACAATGTCATATATGAGGTTCACATATCTGCTCTCATGTTCCTTGTTATTTAGTCCTCCTTTAATTATTCTTATATCTTCCTTATTATTTAAGGAAGCCAGGAAAAGTAAAAATGGGAACGCTGATCATTCTACATGGAGAAACTATGATGATTTGAATGAATTCTTCTGGTAAGCAATATTTGTTAAAGTTTTCATCCAGTGCATATAAGAGTGTCAGGATAAACTGCTAATCCTCTTAACTTCTCTCTCGCAGGTCTGTTGATTGTTTTAAGATTGGTTGGCCCATGCGTCTTGATAATGACTTTTTTTGTACATCACATTTCTCTAGTCAAAATACTAATGCCAAGGTCTTGCAAAAGTTTCCACTTCACTTCTAACTTAATGTTCAAGAGTTGCTTGCTCTACTCGGGCAATTTGAAGTCTTACTACACAAAGACTATGTTCTATCTAAATCGAGTTGTAGGCCTTTTTTTTTAATCATAAATCATTAAGATTTTATCAAATGCTATAGTTATTTGCTTTCTGCTTTTTAGTTTGGAATATATAACATTAGTTTCTTTAATGGTAATTCCACGTATCATATCTTGAATATAAAAAAATGCACTTTAATTCATATTCTACATCTTTACCTGTCAGTTGGGCTAGCAACTACAATAGACAACAGTGAAAAAGTTTATAGATCTATTTTTTCTTGTTAGCACTTGACAAATATAAATTTCACATTATACTTATTATTCTTTGCTCTGACTAGGAATAATGGTAACTACTGTAGTTATTCACAAACTATATTTTGCTTTATTATGGGACAAATATCATTGCAGTTTGACTTAAGTGATGGTTTGAATTATATTTGATTTGTGTTATTGATTTGATATTCTACATTAATATTGAATTTGATGTGTCATTCAGGAGATGCCAACTGCATTTTCAACGCAAAAATGGCTGGGCAAGACAAACTTTGTAGAGATTAGATCATTTTGGCATCTATTCAGAAGTTTTGACCGAATGTGGACATTTCTTGTACTTGCTCTCCAGGTTTTATTTGACTTCTAAATTTAGTTGTCACTTTCAATGATTTTCTGATTGAAGAAAGATTCTTTTTTCTTCTTCTCAATAAACATTTGACATTATTTGCAGGTTATGATAATCATGGCATGGCATGACTTAGAAACTCCTCTAGAATTACTTGATCCTTCAATTTTTGAGGATATATTAAGTATTTTTGTGACAAATGCAGTGCTTAGGCTTATGCAAGGTTGTGCTTTCCTTCTCTGAATTAACTTTGAATAAAATGTTGTCCATTGATTTGCATAGTTTTGTCAATATCAGAGACGCTGTGCTGACTGGTTCTGTTAATCATATTTTAATTGCAGTGACTCTTGACATTGCATTTACATGGAAAGCAAGGCATACACTGGGCTTCTATCAGAAACTAAGATTTGCTCTTAAATTCTGTATTTGTGGAATATGGACGATAACACTTCCAACTGCTTATTCTACTTCTCAAAGAAATTCTGTTTGCTCTACAAAACTATCTCAGAGCAATTTTTATCTATTCTGCTTATCACCGTATATGATTGTGGTTGCAATTTATTTGATCAGCAACGTTGTAGGAATGACATTATTTTTCTTTCCTGCTCTAATCACTTATATTGAAATCTCAAATTGGCGGATCTGCAAATTACTTTCTTGGTGGGCTCAAGTAAGTTCACCATCTAATATTCATTTATGCATGATTTCTCCTCAATATCTAATAAAAAATGTCTTTGTTCAAAGGACATGCTCAAGTTGCTAATTAAACATTTATATGAGTTTTATTTGTGGTATTAGATCAATGCTAATCGATACAGAGCTTTCTTCAATAGTCTTACCATGATCGTTTCTTATCCGCAGAATAGATTTGCATGCACTAGATCCTAGTAATGTTCCTCACTTGAATACCTACATATTGGATAAAATCTTCATTGTCCATCAAAAATAACTATTAATTTAAAATAAAAAACTTATTTTCGCAATAGATAACAAATGCTCTACTCAAACTTTATGGACAAGTTTTATTTTGCTCTTTGTTTTCGGAACTGTTATTTGATTGAGGTTGTCCCACATAAAAGTTATGATTCTGAGTACAATTTAGGAGTTCATTGTCATGTCAGTTTGACTTAATGTTTGAACTTGATTGAAAAATGATAATTGTTGACCTCCTTTTGATATAGGAAAATGTAATAAAGAATCCAAAATACAACCCTAATTGGTTATGTAACTCAAACCATCCGTTATATTAAATAGTTTTTGGCAAGTCTTTTTGTTTTCTATTCACAAGGTTTGTTTGTTACAGCACAACGCTTTGCCCATTTTACCTTAACCTACCATTTTACTCCTATTTTTTTCACCACATTTTCTTTTAATACATCTCAAGGATGACTAGATTTTTTTGTAGCCTCAATTATATGTTGGACGAGGGATGCAAGAGGGCCAAGTGTCTCTTCTGAAGTAATTTTCTGACCTATCAGTTTATATGGCAGTATTAGATTCATCAACTAACTCTCTTTCACCCACACATACAGGTATACAATCTTTTGGTTGATTCTATTGTTCAGCAAATTCTTATTCAGCTATCATTTTGAGGTAATTAAATATGAAGCTGAGATTGACTGACACATCTAAAGAACGCGAACATTTAATTTAGTAGTTACTCATGCGGCAATACTAAGAAGTGTAACTATGCTTTATGCAATTTAGATTGTGATACCTTCATGGTTTTGTTTTCTTATTGAGTCAAATCTGGAATTCATTTATATCCTTATTGCAATTTGATGAAAAATTATCGTTGAATTTCCATCAAAATTTCTTTAGATGTCAAGTGCACACTTAAATTGTTGATGTCCATGCTGACTTAAATTAGATTGAAGATTTCCATGCAGAAAATAATGTGCATAAAATTTTGTTATTATGTTTTGATAAAAGTGAAAAATCTATCAAACATGTTAGGTAGGTGAATATACACATTCAACTATAAAAAATTATGTGTGCTTTTGTTCTTGCAAGCTTTTTTGAATAATCCTCAAATTACTTCTGGATGCATGCAATTTTATTAAATCTTTTTTTATAATATGAACCTTACAATTATCATCTTTTTTCAAGCAAATCCAAATCTTGAATATTCCAGGAAAATTTAATGTTTTCCCATCAAATTTTCCTTAAAAAGTGCCAAAGAAAGTTTATTGACAATATCTGTTGCTCTGAACATTATTTTTGAGCAGAATTGCTGGGGCCAAAAGACTCTTTGGATTTCTTTCAAAAAAAAAAGTAGAATTTAATATTTTCTTGCACACGATAAGTTAAGACATCTTTTTGTTTTACAATAACTGTCCAACTTATGTTTGTTATCAATAAATTCTTTTCCTCGGCGCAATTTTTTCCCCACATTTTGTCTTGATAATCAAATGGTGACAATAGAAAGCAGAGTTAATATTTGTTTTAGTTTGGATTTTTTGAAAACCACTGGATGTTGATTTCTGAAATTTTGTCTATTTTTTGCTGTTGATTTTTATGCATTTCGGTGGTATAGAATAGTACATGGATATCATTCCTTCATGGATAAATAATATCAACACTCCAATGAACTTATTATATCACTTGTAACTTTCAAATCACTTTTTAATTTTTTTTTATAACAATAGAGTTTTCTTTGGTCTCCTTATACTCTTCATACCTTTAACTCTGATTGATTTAACTAATCTAACTATAGAATCCATTAGTTGTTCTTCATACCTTTAACTCTGATTGATTTAACTAATCTAACTATAGAATCCATTAGTTGTCTTTGAACATATCTATACTATCTTAACTCTTCATATTTTGGAACTACACCTAACTGCTCTCAAATATTAGTATTTTTTATTTAATTTTGCCTAGTTAGTCACTCATGTCTATTACATGCTTCCTAAAATATGCAACATTTTGATCTATAAGGTCTGGTGAGTCTTACCATAATATATAAAATTCACAAGATTTCAGAATCTTCTCTCCATTTTTACCCCTTACTCTATCCTATTAACTAGATCTTTATTAATATCTCCTTGTTGAATAATAGATCATGATATGCAAAACTCTTAGGGGAATTTCATATCCATCCATCTTGGCTATTTTCTTTATTCCTTTTAATTATTAAAATTACAATTCATTTATTCAATTTCAATTCTATTCATTAAAGTTTTTAATTTCAAAAGGTTTTCTGCATAGTACTTGGGGGGTATATAATACATTAATGATTATTTGAGTACCAACGTCCTTGGATTATTGCCAGTGTTATATAAATGAACTAATGGTCAACATAGTAAGTAACTTGTTCCAAGTACTATTAACTCTGATTTTTTATTATTAGTATTATTTTCTTTTCCAGTTCACTTAGTTTGTTTCCATGGTCATCTGAGTCTCTATCTAATTGTTACATTGTTCAATGCAGATAAAACCTCTTGTACAACCAACAAAGCAAATAATGAAAGTTAGCGTTAATGACTATGATTGGCATGAACTTTTTCCAAAAGGTGTCTTCCTTTTCATTGTGAGTACATAGAATGTAATCTTATGTTTAAGACTAAATATTCTAATCCTTTGCAGCCAAAAGCAATGCGGGTGCAATTCTTGCAGTTTGGACCCCAGTACTTCTTGTACAAATCTTCCCTTTTAGAAATTAAATATGCCATCTATTGTTCAATTTTTTTCATTATTTGTCACAATAAATATACTTGGAGTTTCTGAACTTGATTCTTCTGTTTTTGATTATCATTTCAGGTCTATTTTATGGATACACAGATTTGGTATTCTATATTTTGTACAATCTTTGGTGGTGTTTATGGCATTATCCATCATCTTGGTGAGGTGAGATTCTGGTTCTCTTTCACTTTGAATGTCCCGATGCTTATATAACCAGCTTGACTTGGCCTATTGCCTATGTCATTTAATTTCAGATTCGTACAATGGGAATGGTGAGAAGTCGGTTCCACTTGTTACCCTCTAGGTTCAGTGGTTTTTTTGTTCCTCACTCATCACAATCACAAAAAGAAGACAAGGGAAGTTTCCGAAACTTTTTGCAAAACAAAATTTTCAAGGTGAATGACTTCTGCGCAACTCTCTTCATACTAATTTATTAATTTGATTTTCCATTTTTTTTACTCGTATCTATCTTTTGCTTAGGATTTAAAACTTGTAAAGGCCGACATTCTTAGATTTTCTTTTGTGTGGAATCAAATTGTCAGTAGCTTCCGTTCTGAGGATTTAATAAACAACAGGTACTTGTTAACTTATTCAGTTAAAATTGAAGCTATTCATACCACATTTTATTGTTGTTTAACTTGTGATGATAGGGACATGGATTTAATGATCATGCCACTTTCTTCAAACTTGACTTCGCAATCCATTAGGTGGCCTTTATTTCTTCTGACAAGTAAGGTAATCTTTGTTTTTGGAATAGCATATCTTTTAACATCCAATTTATGACTTGGGAGTCCTTTCCGTTTTAGTTTTCAACTGCAGTGAGTATGACTAAGGAGTTTGTGGGAAAATACGAACAACTTCATTGGAAAATAAGCAAAGATAGTTATATGGTCAGTGCTATTAAAGAGTGTTATGATTCACTCAAGACTATCTTCAAGTTCCTTGTTGTTGGTGACTTAGAGAAACGGTAAGGAGTTTGCTCTGCACATTATTTCTCATAATGTTTCTCACAACTATCAGTTTGACAAATTCTTGTATCTACAAAAACATGCATACTTATTCTTTTAGGGTTTTGGAGACAATATTCGATGAGATCGAAGCAAGTCTTAAAAACTCAAGTCTTCTGGTGGAGTTTCAGATGAGTGAGCTTCCTGCTCTACATGATAAGTTTATCCATCTGGTTGAACTTCTGGTATTCTACTTCATCAATTCATGTACTTACATTCTTTAGCCATGATTCTAATGCTTAATCAGAAGTTGCTTCTTATATCTGTTGCCTATCCTTGTGAAGTTTAACAATAAACCAGATGATCAAGAGAAAGTGGTCATAATACTTCAAGATATTGTTGATATTTTGACAAACGATATGATGGTAAATTGTTCGAGGTGAGGTACATCAGTAGTTTTTACCATCATTTTGTTGTACTGTTCTTGATGGATTTTTATTGACAGAATCTTAGATATGATCAATTGCTCTGAGAATAATGTCTCAGATGGGAACATATTTTTTCAAGATCATCCACCAGAGTTGTTTGCTTCAAACTTCCCTACGTGTGCAATATGCTTTCCCCTTCCAGATAATGGTGCATTAAAAGAACAGGTTAATTTTGATTTGCATATCTGATCTTGATTATGTAATTACTTTTTTTGAGAGTGTTGTTTGGCCAGGTTAAACGAATATATCTGTTGCTCACTGTCAAAGAAAAAGCTATGGACATTCCAACTAATCTGGAGGCTAGACGACGTATCTCATTCTTTGCAACGTCTCTATTTATGGATATGCCTTGTGCTCCTAGAGTTTGTAATATGTTGTCATTCAGGTATCTATGCTATAATCATCTTTTGTTTTATGAAAGTATGTTGTGTTTCCCTCCAATGTGCTATGTTATAATTTAGCTACAAAGAGTTGCATACTTCTAGTAAATAGTTCTGCATTAATATGCTGCGTGGCAAAATACTACTGAGATATGCCCTGTGTTGTGCAAGTGTTCTAGTATGTGATGTACTATATAGTACATGATTTATTAAGTGTTAATGTATATGATTGGCTGAAGTTTCATCCTTGCTGCTAGATTTTGGTTTTACTTGAACACTTAGGTGCAAAAACTTCAAACATATCAAATTCAAGCCAAGCGGGTCTTAGAATAAATCCCCAATTCAACCAAACTCTTTGTAGTAAAAAAAAGGCAGCTTGTGTATGAAGCTCCCGCCAATGCGGGGTCCTGGAGAATGAGCAGACCATATTAGGTCTGTTGTACGCAGCCTTATTCTGCATTGCAAGATTACACGACAGCAACTAGATCGTTGCACCAAGGCTCCCATTCTTGTAGTAGTTGCATTAAAATTGGGGTGTCCTTCCTGTGATACCATTGCTAACAAGATGTTCATATATCTTACAATTGTAACATTAAAATTGTGAAATTCTTGTGATTTGGTTGATGCAATAAGAATTAATTGATCAATTATTTTTACCAGAGATTTCTTTTGAGTTTGTTTAGCAAGTAATTCTACAAGACTAACATCTACAATAGGAAGAAGAGATCTATATAGGATGGAAGCAACTTGAAGGTATCCTGAAAATCCATTAAAAAAATACTAGCCAAGATTCATTTTGATATTTATAGTATCGTTTTGCATCAACATTCCATTTGGGCTCCATTAGTGCAAGTTGGTCCTAAATAATAGATACTTGGGGACTGATTTAGTTGTTGTTCAATGTCCATCTTCAATTTGTATTTAAGAGTAATATTGGTTAGATTGTACCTTGTGGTGAGATAACCCAACTTTCTTATGGATGTTTCAAATTTATTTAAGTACAATTCCAAGTCACTATCTTGTTCTTGTTGAGTTCTTGTTCATTATTGGTATCAGGAGAGGAATATGATGACTTGTTGCTTTCTTGTTCGTTAGTGTTATAAGGAAAGAATTTGCTAAGTTGTCGTTGTTGTTTCTTTCTCATTCATTAGTGATATAGGGAGAGGAATTTGCTAAGATAGTGAAATAGACCTCAGATTATTGGACGATTATAAAAAGAAATGTTGAAATCAGAGAATTTATGGATCAGTGAGATGGTTGTGGAATTGCAGTTCTATAGATCAACAGACGAACTGTACTAGATTGGCATTTGCAGTTTTGATTATGGTTAAAATTGAGCGACTCTTATCCAGTGAACAAGAGTTTCTCGTCCAAACATATCCTCTTATGCTAGTTATTCTATTTTGCATTATGACTGTTTGTTAACTACTGAAGCTTATCACAGAAAAGGTGATAACCTATCTTATAAAATTGGTTTGAGCGACCATAATCTAGGATTTTCATGTTTGTACATTAATGATAATCTTCCTTAATTGTGCATGTTTTTTTTTAAAATTATTCCAACTCTTTGCTCAAGAAAAAAAAATGGATTTGCAAATAATATTTTATGTTTTGTCATATGGCTTTGTTTCCCCCCTAAAATATAAACTGAAACTTGGAGTGAGGTTTCATGATCTAAGTTATATCTCGTTATTTTAGTGTGATGACTCCATACTACTCGGAAGAAATTAAATTTTCACTTGAAGAGCTTCACTCGAGTCAGGATGGAGCTTCCATTCTTTCTTATATGCAAAGAATTTACCCAGGTATATTTGAAAATGTATTTCATGACTACAATGTCTCCATGTCCATATCCTTGTTGATAAGGACTTTCATTTTCTTTTATCTATAGATGAATGGGAAAACTTTCTTGAACGTCTCGGGCCTAAGGTATCGGATGAAGAGATTCGATATTGGGCTTCTTTTCGTGGGCAAACTTTGAGTCGAACAGGTAGTGTGAGAGCAGAATCAAATTCTCTGGATTTAATGTGCATTATTTCTGTATGTTTTGCTAAAACATTGGCTAATGTACAATTTTACTTTTATACCAAACTAGTTCGTGGAATGATGTATTATAGGAAGGCTTTGACACTACAGGCATTTTTAGACAGAGCAGATGATCAAGGTGAGAAGATGTTATATTTTTTTATATGAATAAATTTTGTGAATGATCTCTATGCTACTTCTCTATTTATGTAACAAATTATTCATTTAATTTTGATATTAAATAAACTGACTCTTCTGATCAACGTAATTTCTTGTCCACCAATTGTTTTAACCAGAAATTTACAAGAGACACACTGCATTTGATGGAGAGCAGAATAAGAGAACCAATCAGAAGTCATTGTCAACGCAACTAGGTGCTCTAGCTGATTTGAAATTCACTTATGTAGTCTCTTGCCAAAATTTTGGAGCGCAAAAATCTCGTGGCGATCCACATGCACAGGATATAATAGATTTGATGATGAGGTATCCTTCAGACAAAGCCAGTGCTTACCGTTTCTCCTCCTCATTATTTCTGATAAACATTTGATTTTCAAGATATTCATCCTTACGGGTCGCTTACATTGAGGAGAAAGAAGATATTCTGGCTGATAAAGCTCAGAAAATTTATTCTTCTGTCTTGGTGAAGGCGGATAATAATCTGGATCAGGTATTGCTCCTTAAGTTACAACTATGACTACCATTTTGTTGCTCGATGCGGGTTTTTTCATACTTCATCTTTAGGATTCCTCTGTTCCATATGCATATTGCCTGTAATTTTGACCTTCTTCTCCAGCCAAAACTCATATAATCCATAAGAGATTTAACTAAATAGTGGTTTTGCAGCCACAACATTGAGAACGAGGCTTCAAAATGTAGGGCCTTAAGATTTGTCTCTTTTATGTTAACCTCTGCTAATAATTTGTTGTGAACTGTGATAAATATAATATGGATTTCATTTGATTCTTTTCCTGTTGAGTACAAGATTGTAAACAATAAATTCTGTCACCTTTTTTATATATTCTTTTCCTAGTTTCTTTTTTTCTTTAATTCATTTAGGAGATATATCGTATCAAGCTTCCTGGTCCTCCAATTATTGGTGAAGGGAAACCTGAGAATCAGAACCATGCAATTATTTTCACTCGTGGTGAAGCACTTCAAACAATCGATATGAACCAAGTATGTGATATATACTTTCCAATATTACTTACCAATTTCTTCCATTAACTAAATGTTATTGTTTCTCAGGACAATTACCTAGAAGAAGCTTACAAAATTAGAAATGTTCTTCAAGAATTTTTGAGACGTCGTGGAAACCATCCACCAACTATAGTTGGTCTCAGAGAGCACATATTTACTGGCAGGTCTTGTTCGTTCCTTTTGAATGTTCAACATAAAAGTATCTATATTAATAGTTTGTTCTTAATAATTGTAGTGTATCATCTCTTGCTGGTTTTATGTCTTATCAAGAGACTAGCTTTGTCACTATCGGGCAGAGGTTTCTTGCAAATCCGCTCAGGTAAGGATCATAGTTTATCTTCTCGGATTGTCAGTCAGCACGTAATGGATCCGATATTATTCAGGGTACGGTTTCACTATGGACACCCGGATCTATTTGACCGGTTATTTCATCTAACGAGAGGTGGTGTAAGCAAAGCTTCTAAAACTATTAACTTAAGTGAGGATGTCTTTGCTGGTAAGTGAATCCTTTTGTGATCAAGTTTTTGTTCCAATGATTGTTAATAACTAATTTGCTGTTCTTCCTTTGCAGGATTTAATTCCACTTTACGCAGGGGTTATATAACTTACAAAGAGTATATGCAGGTTGGCAAAGGACGCGACGTTGGGCTTAATCAGATATCAAAATTTGAAGCTAAGGTAGCAAATGGAAACAGTGAGCAATCTCTCAGCCGTGACATTTACCGGCTTGGACGACGCTTCGACTTTTTCAGGATGCTTTCGTGTTATTTCACAACAGTTGGGTTTTACTTCAATAGCTTGGTACGTCATAACTTCACTGCTTAATCCATCTCTGCAATCCCTTATATTTTTCTTCCATGATCTATGTTCTCTTTGTGCTTAAAAGAAAATTTTATAAATATAGAATTGAATATTAGACTATGATTCAAACACATGAATAGAAGATGAGAGTTATAAAGATAAAAATGTTAAAGCGAACATGCAGACATATAAGGATGGATAGAATAAGGAATGAAAATATTAAAGAGAAAATCGAAATTACATCTGTTGAGGAAAAATTATAAATATGTATTTATACGAACAATAAATATTTCATTCAAGTGACGTAAAATTATGATAAATATGTTCATCAAATGAGAAAAAAAAAAGATTAGTAATAATAAAATAAGATAAAATTTATTTAAATATAAATGATAATATAATAGAGAATAGAGTTTAATGACGTAGAAGAATCCATATAATCGATCCACTTAATGAGATAAGACTTGATTATTGTAGATCTATGCTTCTCTTCCAGAAGGCTATTTACATCATATTCTGTAAACATTTGTTGGTTGACTGACTTGATATTGTTAGAATGATACTGAACTTGTGTAACGATACATATCTGGTTTAATATACTTCACAATTTGGCAGATATCTATTTTCGGCCTTTATGTTTTCCTCTACGGTCAACTATACCTGGTTCTCAGCGGGCTGGAGAAGGCACTCATCACCGAGGCTCGAGTGCGAAATGTGAAGTCCTTAGAAACTGCACTTGCATCCCAGTCTTTCCTCCAACTGGGACTTCTTACAGGTTTGCCTATGGTGGTGGAGCTCGGCTTAGAGAAGGGGTTCCGTGTCGCCTTGAGTGACTTCATCCTCATGCAATTGCAATTGGCTTCCATTTTCTTCACATTTTCACTTGGGACAAAAGCACATTTCTTTGGAAGAATCATTCTCCATGGCGGTGCCAAGTATCGACCAACAGGCCGTAAATTTGTAGTTTTCCATGCTAGCTTTTCGGAGAACTACCAATTGTACTCGCGGAGTCATTTCGTCAAAGGATTAGAGTTAATTTGCCTCCTGACTGTCTACAACCTATTCAGGAAATCATACCAGAGCACAATGGCTTACTTCATGATCACATACTCTTCATGGTTCATGGCAGGAACTTGGTTGTTCACACCTTTCCTCTTCAATCCATCTGGATTTGCCTGGGGAAATATAGTCGAGGACTGGATGGACTGGAACAAGTGGATGAAGAATCAGGGCGGCATCGGCATAAAACCAGACAAGTGTTGGGAATCATGGTGGAATGCCGAATACAGTCATCTTAAGCATTCCGGCTGGACTTCCTCCATAATGGAAATTCTCATTTCCCTCCGCTTTTTCATCTATCAATATGGCCTTGTCTATCACCTAGACATCTCACAAGATAACAAAACCATCCTGGTTTATGTGCTTTCCTGGTTTGTCATCGTCGTCGTCTTTTCACTCGTTAAGGTATACACAATCCCAAATTCATAGCTTTCCTTGAATTGATTACTCACATCAGCATTGCTACATTGCAGTTGGTCGATGTAGGACGTAGCCAACTCAGCGCGAAGCATCATCTTCTCTTCAGGCTTTTCAAAATGCTCTTGTTCCTGAGCGTCATAACCTGCATTATCATTCTCTCAACCATATACCAGCTCTCTTTTATGGATCTCTTTGTATGCTGTCTTGCATTTATACCCACTGGCTGGGGACTCTTGTTGGTAAGTCGAAGTCACAAACAGCTGCTTCTTCTTCATGAAATCTTCTTCCTCTTGTTCATGGTGGTTGTTGTTTTCGTTGCAGATCTCTCATGTATTCAGGTCGAAGCTCGAGTATTCAGGTCTATGGAAGATCATCCAAGTAGTCGCTTACGCTTACGACTACGCAATGGGCTGTCTTCTTTTCGCACCGATAGCTGCCTTGGCATGGATGCCCGTCATATCTGCGATTCAAACTCGCGTCCTATTCAACCAGGCGTTTAACCGGCAGTTGCATATCATTCCCATTCTTGCAGGGAAGAGTAAACACCGGTGAAGAAGGCAATGCTTCACCACTTCCAGGCAGCAGGTGCACTTAAACTCAATTCCGTTTGAATTTAGATCAATCTTAAGTCATCTTGTGAGTTTTTTTCGCTATATGTCATTGTTACCAGGCAGAATTTAAGCCTGCCATAAATTTAAATATGTTGTTGTATATGAATCTAGTAATACATGCAATCACACCTCACAGGTGTATCAAGCAGTTGACAAAGCATTCAAAGGAATAATAAAAGAATTAGAATTTCAAATTAAGATAAATATTTTAGAGTTCAACTTTTTGAGTTTATTGTACTTCGAATTTACTAATTAAATAAACTAAAGAGAAAAGGCCATAGGATCAGTTGGATCAAAATTAGTTAGACTAAGAAAAAGTAATACACGAGAAACAATCAGAAGATCATTCTAATCAGGGATGGATTTAAAAATTAGAGGTGGATTGGACTTTAGGTGTGGAAGGTGTAAGTACCAAAACAAAATGAACAAAAAAAGAAGAACATATCAATTTTTTTGATGTCGAATTGTAAATTATAAAATATCTATATAAATATTTTTGGGCTGAATTAGATCCAAGACAGTTCTATCTTAGATCCGTCTGATTCTAATCCTAAATAGGATAAATATGTAGGAATTTTCTAAAGCATGAATTGTATATCACATGTGGATCGAAAGACTTATGCAATTCTAAATACAAAATTTTATCGTAGATTTATAGTAATTGTGAAAATAAAATTAAATGTGAAAGCTGTCTTGACCTATGATGAGATTCAACATCATCCCTTAATGTTGCAGAAGTAACTTAAAACAAGAAAGAAGTAATGGAGCTTGATATTCCATAGGAGTTAAGGCGAGAGCTGTTGTATTTTCTTTCAGGAATGAAAAGGAGAGTTAAAATCATTCTTATCCTATATAAAGATCACAATCGTTTATATAGACTTAGAATCTGAATCTATTATCAGTAACGAAAATTGAATTAACGAGTTTTAGCACATAAATTATTAATTAGATCATTTTGATTAAATTAATTTCTCACGACAAATTGGTATGTTATGATCTTATGTCCATGGAGAAATAAAATTTAATAAAATATTTTAAAGATTAAAATCTGAGAAAAAGACTTTCTACACCTTATTATATAATAATAATAATAATAATAATAATAATAATACGCAATCACTCCCTGATATTATCTAATTCCACTACAGCTACCACCATCACCGACAGCGACCTTGTTTCTTTGTCAAGTCAACTTCAGTTTGTACATTTCCAACCAGAGTTTAAAAAATTACAAAGGACCGAGATGGATGCAAAATTAACAAATAAGACGGCATGATTTACAAAGTTACAGGACTAAATTATAATTTCCAAATTCTGTGAGCTAAAATGAGAAGCTTTGAGAAGTCCCTGAAGGAAGGCCAAAGTGGCCTCTTTGTCCACTTGTTTGGCCTTCCACAACACCAAGAGACGCAGTCTTTTATTCCGACGGCGGCGGCGGCGGCGGCGGCGGAGGAGGAGGAGGAGGAGGAGGAGGCGGCTTTGTCTCGGCACGGCAAAGCGGGCAGAGCGAGTGGGAGCGCAGCCACTTGTCAATGCACTCGATGTGGAAGGCGTGTTGGCAGGTCGGCAGCTGCCTCACCATCTCTCCCTCCGCCACTTGGCTGAGGCAGACCGCGCAGTCGACGCCGCCGCCGTCTTTGCTCTCGCCGCGGCTGCGGTACACGAAGCTCGGCAATGCGTCAATGGTCGGCTGACTGAGTCCGGCCTCGCGAAGCGCCAAGTCGTCGACCTCGCCGGCGGAGGCACCGCGCCGGTGGCGGACGCAGCTCCTGAAAAGTAGAGCGTAGAGAAGGCAGAGGAACATGCAGAAGCCGAAGATGGCGACGCCGCTGTTGTGTACCAGGAACGAGGACATGGCGATGCTGCAAACGACGAAGATGAGATTTGATTCGGAGATCGATGGTCGAAATCGATCGATCTGTTGCATTTAATATTCAAGTCGGAGCTGAGGATCCGATGGAAGAATATCTGCGTCCGTCAACGGTATACATATAGTGTATGGGATGGGATATGTACTGGCCAGTAGATCCGCCACCCTGTTTGACTTTATTTGATGTTGACTATCTGACAATACAGCAGGGAAAATATAATTTATAAAAAAAATAGATTCAAAATATAATTTATAAAAAAAATTGGTTTTTAAAATATTCATTGGTCTTCTTCCATTAAGTTATCTCACTTTTAATTTTATCCGAAAACAAGCGTCTTTTTTTTTCATTTTGTTAAAAAAAGGAAAAAAAACATGCCCATATTTATTTCGAGAATATATTTATTTTCAACACGGTTATAACAGTGATGACATTATAACTGCAATAAGTGAGATCCGGAAGAGGTCTAAGAGCATCCATATTAAAAATTTTAAATAAAATTTTTATTTTAAATTAAAAAAAATATTTACATCAATTATTCTACTCATTTTTTAAATTTAAATTTTATAAACATTATTTTTTAAAATATAAAATATAAAATTCATTCTTTAAATATTAAAATATTATTCTATCTGAATCTCAATTTCCATGATTGTCATTTCTTCTTCTCTGCTCAACGCCTGTTTCTTCTTCTCTGCTCAACTGTCGTTTTTTAAAATCTCTCACTTTTTTTCTCTGGTTTTTACAGATCGACAGCCATCTGTGGAAGAGTACGATATGATAATATAAAAGGATTATGGCTCAAGGAGAAGTACCCCGACAAAATTCAGGTATGAATTGATCAATTTCTTTCTTTTTTTTTTAAATTTGGGGATTATTTAAATTTCTCCCTTTCTCTCTTTCACATACAACAAATTTTCCTCTGTTGAGTTTTTGTTTTCTCTCTCTAAGTTTTTTTTTGGCATTTATCGGCGGATTTCACATTCAGAGTTTGGGATCGCTGGATCGTTGATTGGGAACTTGTAAGCTTTCTTCTGATCTTATTTTCTTTGTAATTTTATTGAAATTTTATTTTTGGTTGCTTCATTGTTGTTTTTGTATGAATGTGCGGGTTTTACGAAGGATTTTTTTTTATAGTTCATCGACACAGCTTGTTCTTTTGCCATTTTCCGTCATTTTTGTCATGCTTTATTTTCTTCTTGGAGAAGAGCCGTGCGTGTTACGGTTGTGAGGTGTTTATGGAGAGTTTTGGTTGTGTGATTATAAAGTTTGTCGATTGTGCTGATGTAGGTGTTTGTGAGATGACTTGATTGCCTTGGTTTGTAATTTGTAAGCATGAATTGAAGTCGTTTAATGAGAACGATGAATATTTGCTGCGCATCTGCAATTCTGCATTTTAGTTTACTTTTAGTGATTTTAACCTCTTTTTTTATTTCATCTGCTCGTTCCCATGTTTATATGTTTGATTTTGTAGTGTAGAGTTGGCTTAACTAAAAATCATGGGAATCGATCAAAGAGTTTATGTGTGTGTGAGATCCAGCATGCCGCTCGTTGTATAGATTCTTTGAAACAATGGTATTTTCATCAGTAATGTCCCATGCAATGAGTGTAAGGAGCTAAATGATTTTGCTGCATGGAAAGTTTAACTTAAGAAGGGGAATCTAGATCACCATCTACTGCAAAAAAATTTGGTCAACATATATCTCACTGTTTCTCTGGCTGGTAAATGCATCTGTACATGTTGATTATATGACAAATTGTTTAATTTTTTAGCACTATGGATCCTCAAAGTGGTGATGGATTCTTCACTCAACTTTTACAGGATAGAGATCCAAACCTTCTGAATGATTTCGTGACGGCTATTCCGACTCCTCAAACTACCACCGAAGGCACTCGTAAAAAAACTCAGCGAGGTGTGAATTTCACTCATGAAGAAGACAAAATATTAGTTAGTGGTTGGCTAAGTACGAGCTTAGATGCAATTGTTGGGAACGATCAAAAATCCACTACATTTTGGAGTACATGAATGCAAGAAGCCTAATTTTCAAGAACGAACCGTTCACTCACTAACGAATTGTTGGAGCACTATCCAACGTTCAGTCAATGAGTTTTGTTCTTGTATTAAATACGATAAATAAAATAATTAAAATAATACGTGTTGACCGAAAAAAATGATTAAAAGAATTTTGGAGATTTTTAGAAATTTTTCGAGGGTTAAACCGAAATCATATGAATGGTTTGAGGAAGTTATAATTTAAAAGAGAAGTTGATTGAGTCAATTAAGACCTAAGTTGAATTTAATAAACCTAGGTATATAAAATCCATACCTAAATTTTATTTTTATTTATTTTTCTTTCTTCTTCGATTTCTCCTCCTCCCGATTCTTCTTCTCCTCTCTGCACACAAGCGTCGACGCCTGACTTGGATCTCGCAATCACCGTTGTTTAGCTCTTCGTTTCCTTTCCGGCCAACTCCGTCAGCCACTCCACTGCGTCGCTGCTGCCAGACCATAGTTGCGCCCATCGCTACAACCCTAGATCCCTGGTCAAGCCGCCGCTCCAGCCACAGCCATTTACGCCAACGATCATCGATCTTCTTCGGCCTAGCATCCAGACAAGGGGGGCTGGTAGCACCACCGTAGCTCAACCCTCGGTCCTCTTCTTCTTCTTCTTCTTCTTCTTCTTCTTCTTCTTCTTCCTCTGCCCGATCTTGTGAGGACCCGAGGATCGCCGTCGATCATCGCCGACCAGCCGCAAATCTGCCCTCTAGATTGGATAGGAAACTCCAGCCAACCTTTGCCACAGGTGGCTCCGGTAAGATGAGTTGATTTCTGTTTCTTCAAATTTATCCTTGCTACTGTCCTGTTCCGGCCAAATCTATTGCTACTGGTCATAGCTAGAATAAGTCTCCTTCAAATCTTGATTTCGAAACTTGTAATGTAGATTCTAGATGTGGATAATGGATGTTTTGATATGATCAGTTGTATTGCCTGGTGTGGGATCAGAGGTGGATTTATATAAATCTGTCATGATGCAGATAGATCGGCCAACCTTGATTTTTGGCTCCACCCACTATGGTTTCAACTAATTTGGAGTGATTCCAGCTACTCCGAATTGGCTACGACAGCCACCCCATCCAATGGTAAGGGGTTGTGTACCTTGGAATTGATATCTAACGAGTTTTGATCATGGTTATACATCTTGTTGTTTGGAACCATTTTCGGCCACCCAAGCCAGCCAATAACCCACCATTAGTAGGTATGAAGGATAATGAGATTAGTTTATGTTGGTTAAATTACCTTGAGTTCTTGAATTGGAACTATTGACTAGTATTGGTTCGTGAAAGATGTGTAGTTGAATTTATTTATTATGGAGTGCTACTATAATTTGTGGAAGAAGATATGTAGCAATTTGAGATTTGTGTAGTGACATAATGTGGTTGGTTTC
>JBBUKS010179784.1:0-23772 GCA_038050645.1 Hedychium gardnerianum
GTGGCCGAGTGGGCAACTATGGCTGACGACTCTCTCTCAACCACAAGGGAGATCGTAGTCGACAACATGCATGAAATGCTATGTATACAATCACAACACACAAGGTAAACACCTAAGATACACACCATACTCGTGAGTACAAACTTACGATACACACCACACACGTGTGTACCAAACTGCGATACACACTACACACGTGTGTACCACTATAAATCATGGATAGTCAAAATAAGATTGCATGGATAACAAGTTGATTAACTCAAAGATCAAGCATCTAAGTATCAAAATCAAGAAATGATATGAATATAATTAAGGTAATTAAACTACCTATCAATATCATATCTCATGCACTAAGATCAATGTACTAAAGAAAACAAGGAAAGAAATATCCGCTTGATGTGTAGATCGTACTGAATGTCTTCACGATCGAGAATTTGCTTCAACTCAGAGTCCTACAACCGAAAATACAATATGTCACTAAATTCCACTATATGTCCGGTAATAGTTCCCACCTATTTATTAACCAATACATAGGTTAGTCGATACATCCAATTAATCAATCTAGTTACTTATCGAACCAACTTATCCATTAAACCGATTCACACCGGATCGATCATCTAACTAAACTTAACTAACCAATTAATTAATGGAACGAATAGAACCAATTAGGTAAAGAAGTTCGTTACCCTAATGTCGACTTCTTCCTCTTCGGCGATGGGCTGTCGGCGGTGGCCTGCAGGCGATGGAGCTCTAAAATCGCTGAGCTAGCGGAGGAGCAGCCATCGAAGAGCAAATATGTTGGTGGTGGCTCTGGTGGTGAATGAGGCGGCTTCGCGAGATGACCTTCGAATTCGGAAGCTATGTGAGAGATCTGGCAGGAGAAGAACAGAGATGACGGTGGTTGGCCGGTGACGGCTGCGGCTGGTAGCAGGGCAGCGGGGCTGTGGTAGTGGCTCCAGTGAGATGGCTTCTAGATCCGGAAGTTGAGTGAGGAGATCTGGCCAAGATAACCGGAGAAAGGGGGAAAAGACGACGGTGACCACGGCTAGTAGTGCCGATGGAGAGGCAGCGCCGGTGGCGAGGCTTCCCGCAGTGGCTGCGGGTTGCTGCGGTGGCCACTGCCCGACCTAGCAGCGACGGTTACCACTGCTGTGATGGCCGGAGGAGGGCTGGCCGGCGACGAGGGGATGGATCGGGAGAGAAGAGGGGCGGCGGCTGATGAGAATCGGGAGAAGAGAGGGCTCGGGAGGTGAGGGCGGTGGTGAGGGATGGAGAGAGGATCAGGGAAGAGAAATAGGGTTTTTTTTTTTTCTTTTCCTTTTTAAACCTAGGTTTCCATTAAATCCTTAAATTAATTAACTCAATTAACCCTAACCCAATTAATTTTCTAAATCTAAATAAAATCAATTAACCCAAACTTAATTGGTATCCCCAATAAGCTTCCTCAAGCCTAATAATTTATCCCCTCAACGTATCATATAAATTCGATTTACATCGCGGAAAATTTTCCCAGAAATTATTTCTTAATCATTATTTATTGTATTTTTCATATCTTATAGAGCGTCGGATGTTTTATGTGATTGTAAAGTATCTCTAAAATTTAAAGGAAAGTTCTATAAAATGAAAGTTAGACTTGCTATATTATATGGAGATGAATGTTGGGTTATGACTTGAGCACATGAGTAGAAGATGAGAGTTGCTGAGATGAGGATGTTAAGGTGGATGTGTGGACATACGAGGATGGACAAAATAAAAAATGAGAGCACTAGAGAGAAAGTCAGAGTTACATATATCGAGGGAAAACTTCGAGAGACACGTTTGAGATGGTATGAGCATGTATTAGACGATTAATAAATGCTCTAGTTAGGCAATGTGAAAATATGACAAATACGCACATCAAATGAGGATGCGGAAGACAAAAAAAGACTTGGTTAGCAATAATAAAACAAGATAAAATTTATTTAAGTATAGATGATGATGTAGTAGGAGATAGAGCCCAATGATGTAAAATGATCCATATAGCCGACCTCACATAGTGGGATAAGACTTGGTTGTTGTTGTTGTTGTTGACACATACAATAAACCACTAATCTTCTCCAACACAACATTATAATGTAGACAAACTTACAGATATAATCAAAATTGGGTCATCAAAATCACAAATTGATAACTTATGCAACACAATGAACAATCAAATTAAACTGATAACATGTTTTTGAGATTAATAAGTGGTATTAACCTAGTTCATTAAGTTACTAGGACTATTTCTAGTTATTTCTTCTATTGTTTTGCATTTTATTTGTATAATCGAGACACTGATTGTTGCCCTTTTTAATTGTCAAGATTGAATTTCATTATTCATATATGAGAATGATCAAATAATCGTTGTCCAATCTTTCATATCTAGCATATGCTGAATAAATTTAAACGTAAAATTCAGCATGAGAAGGACGTCTACTTGATCAATTCATCATTAGGACCTTTGTGAACTAATATAATCAAATATATAATATGGCATAGTGACTTTTTTCAAATCTAATACTTGGATAATTTTATTAGTAAATAAATTATGAAATGTTATGGTTCTTGCATATAATTTTTTAATTTATTCAGAAGAAATTCGTCGAAATCATGCACTTTTTTACTATTTCCCCTATCCCTATAAATACCATAATTAGATGGATGGATCCATCTTATTCTTGAAATAAACAACTCGCACACACGCCCCTCCCAAAATAAATCAGTACACCAAGCACTACTTAGATTTATTGCTAAAATATTGGTAATAAACCTGAAACTATGGCCAGTTGCCCAAGTAAATGTAAGAATCAATTACATTTTTCATATGCTATTCTCTCTTTTGGATAGGACTAACAAAGAACAGAGTTCTTGTATCATTCCGATCACCCTTAGCTCGATGCCATTCTGCTACAATATTGTCTTGTTGAACATTTTCAATTTTCATATTCAACCATTTCTGTTGATGTAGGACTTCCGTCTCATATAGTACTTGAAATGCCAGCATTGTCTCCAACAATGGTAACCAACTGGACACTCCTTGAAAGTCATTTAATCTTTTGTATACTATTTGTCTATTTTTTATTTGATTATAGTAAAATTGATAAGACAACCTTTTTCAGAATCAAGGTAACATTGCAAAGTGGAGAAAGAAAGAAGGTGATAAGGTCAGGGCTACCACATTCACAAAGCTATTATTGTTAAGACATTACATTTACTATTTTACTATATGATGACTTTTGCTTGATTTTATTTCATCTACTTGCTTTGAGTTCTAGTTACTTGATATTTGTGCAGATTAATGTAGGTGATGTTCTTTGTGAGATAGAGACAGATAAAGCAACTCTTGAATTTGAAAGCCTTGAGGAGGGGTAATAAATCAATTTAGCATAAAAAATGATATATTTCTTATGCTTTACACTCTTATTTTTTGTATGATTATATTTTTGCATATAGAAAGAACCTTTTATTATACATCACAATAATTTGTGATTGATACTCGCTAAAATTAAGATATTTCCTAGTCTAATATGTACGTACTTTATGCTTAACCTTTGGATATAATTAGTTATGGCCAGGACTACAATGCATGAATTGCAAGTTGCAACTTTATTCCAATAAAAATAATATCATAATGAAATATTTCTCCTTTCTCCATTTTCTATATGGTATCAAAGTCGCCCTTTTAGGGTTAGATTTTCCAAAAGGGTATTCCTGTGATGGGAGATCATTTGCCTCGCCTCCTGTGTAGGCATGACCTGTGACATCTTCATCTTTAGGCAGGAGGTTTTATGGCACCCTCTTTACGCAGCGTTTCCTTTCTGTGAACAAAAACTTTCAAGTGCATGAATGTTAGGGAAGCTCTTTGCACGATCTTCTTTGGCACATGTGTCTGCCCCTCCATATCAAGACTCTTTTGCATAATTGCCTTTCTTGCGATGCCATCTCTTGCAAGCAATCAAATTTGACAAGTGATACGCTTCTGTGCAAAAAGATAGGGTCAGCACCTATCCTCCCATGTGGTTCTCTCTCCATGCAATTATTGGACCGATAAGTGGGTGGTCTGCAGTTGGATCTTATTTCCATATAGGGTGAATTTTATGGCAATGTCTTTTGTGCTTGATGCATGTAGAGACATCATAAAGTTCCATTTGTTTTGATCGATTGTTGTCCTTTTTGACTCGCATTCAGCTAATATTCCCTTCACATGAACAAGTCACATGTGACACTAATCCTCATCTCTTGTGCATCCAATTTAGTGCCAACAGGATTGTTCTCTCACGACCAAACAATAATGCATCTCCTTGTTACATAATCCTTCACAGACAGACCACTGTGCCTCTACCCTAGTTGCATATGCCTTCTGCAATACCTCAATAAATCATCAATGAACAGAGATCAACCTTTCCGCGAATCTGGCACACTCAACTCCCATTTCAAGTTTCAAATTCCATTACACAATTCATATACCATCCTTTAAATCCAATATTGAGTTCCTTTAATCAAGTCACGAATTGGCTAAAGGATAATCCAGATTGATTGCGGGCTAGAAAATCATATCGAAATCTTGAAAAGGAGCTTAAGGTTGTATCTATAGATATGGGCTTGTGGAGGCACGAGAAGACTATCGAAAGCTTACATATTTTCATTCTTAAGTCTATTGTATTGTCTTCTTTGCTCTCATTCATTTTTACTCTTTTGCTTGTACTTAAATTCTAATTCTTATAATAAGAGTGTTAGGCCTTGCGAGGGGTGATCCATCGAAGGATCATAGGTCATGGAGTAGGATCTGAGACTCTGAATCATGTTATGCCATTTGTTTCATTTATGTTGATGATTTGCTTTTGTTCTTTTCATATTTTCCGCTGCACTAATTTTATGTGTAGAATCAAACATGTAGTGCAAGCGATCCGGTATTCACCCCTTTAGCCTTTCTCAATCCAACATATTTACTTTACATTTTTGCTTATGAGAGTTACACGTCTATATAACAAGTTAGACATAGATATCATTTATGCTCTATCTTGAGTGATAATATTTGATAAAATATTAGATATTACATGATGTACGGAATGCTTAGTTTTATGCTTAAGTGTAGGATATAATTGGTTATTTTAGGCATAGTTTAAAATCTCGTGCCGTTTCATTCGATATGGGCGAAACATTTTGTTTTGCACGCGGACCGACATCGGCATAGACATGCCTCCGGTGCCGGCGTGTCCCGAGGCCATACGGACGCATCGCATTGTTTAGGTGATGCGTTCGGACGCGTCACGCTGGCCCGACGATGCGTTCGGATGTGTTGCGCTGGCTCAGCGATGCCTCCAAACACGTTGCATTGGTTTGGAGGCCGCTAGTGATGCGTCCGAATGCGTTGCGCTGGCCCTGAGGCTTCCAGCGATGCGTCATGGTGCATAATAGGTGGGGTTGGGGACATTTTTATTTAGGTCTAATTAAATAACTTAGATTAATAATTTTAATCAACTCTTAAGTATGATTGAGATAATTTGGATATGCTTAATTAAAGTCTAATAAAATTATTCTATTAATTTAATATATATATATATATATATATTTTTTTTTTAAATATATTTTTTTATTTAAAAATATTTATATTAATTTTTTTAAATTAATATATTTTATATTTAAAAAATATCGAAATTATATCGGTACGACACGATACGGTACCGAATCTGTATCGTTCTGATTCGGGACCCTAATCTCGGCATGGGTCGCGATTTTAAACTATGATTTTAGGTAGTATAAATGCATGAGTTCCAACTATATTTGAACACAACAATATTGTAATACAATGTTTTTCCTTTACCAACATTCTACAATTATAAAACCATTTTTGGATATTTTTATTTGCTCTGATTTATTGTATACACTTATCTGAAGTTTTGGCTATAACAAGGTCAACTTCCTATTGTGCTCAAAATAACCATAGTGATAGTTTTGTAACTTGGTTGGATATTTGACATTTTTCAGAAGCATAGCTATCCTCAAATCATGAACAGGACACCACTTTCCTCTATGTTGTCTTCTTCCCGCTCAAATTTTGTTAAGAATATTCTATGCGTGCTAATCCTCTGTCCTACACGGTAGACAGTCCTCTATTTATAAAAATTCAAGTTTGACTCGGCAAACTGTTAAACTAATGAAATCATTGAAATCTTATACCACTAGGAATCTGAGTGATGAATATTAAGGTTAGTGGTTTACGACTTGCCTTGATATGCTGCAATATGCCCCCTGATGTGCTCATTTGATGTACTTTTCTAAACCTTTTTCTGATAAATTGCATCATATTTTATGTTCACTCTGTAGGTTCTTGGCAAAGATATTAACGCCTGAAGGTTCAAAGGATGTGCTTGTTGGACGACCTATTGCTATCACGGTATGTTTCCATTGCCATCCAACTGTTCTAACTCAACTTTAGTCCATCACATGCTTGACCTTACCAGTTCCAGCATGGAAATCTTTTCCTGTGTGTTTCCAGTCATAATTGTTTTGCTGTATTTATTTTTTTTCTTCTTGACATCATGTTTGTTATTGCCTCAATATGCTTAAAAAAATTTAATGTGGATTCTAACATTCTGGTTGTTGAAGGTCGAAGATCCAGATGAAATTAACAATATACCTGATGATTCATTCAGTGGATTGGAGCCCAAAGATGAAAAACCTACTGATACATTGGCCAACTCTGCAGAACTGAAGGTGGGTACTTCAAAGGCATCTTTCATTAGAATCAGCCCAGCAGCAAAGTTCCTAATTGCACAACATAGACTGGAAGCATCTTCACTGGAAGCGTCGGGACCCCGTGGAACACTTTTGAAGGGGGATGTACTTGCAGCAATTAGGTCTGGAAACCAATCTGTTGGAGCTCTCAAGGAAGTTCAAGATCCAATAGCTGCATTGACAAGTACCTCTAAGTTGACTTCTCTTTCTTCACCTCAATCTGAAGGCCCTTTAGATGGGACAGTTATCCATACAGATCTTCAAAATAGTCAGATTCGCAAGGTACTCTTCTATGATGGCTCATTTATATAGATGTAGAAACTTGATAGTTTGTCTTGTACTAGCAACAACTCTTTATCTTTTAAATTGTTTCATCTAATACGTTTTTGTAACTTGAACTGATTCCAAGCTAGCTGTGACCAGGACAACAGTACTGGTTGGTATACTAAGTCAATTTCAATTGAAAATTTAGGAAAAAATAATTAAATAGGATTCAACAGAATTCTGCTTCCTTTCTTTTCTCGTTTTCTTTTATCTGCCATACTAGGATAAAGGAACATGAATGGAGTGCTACATGACTACATTATTAGGACCGGAACAATGTTAAAATGTGTGCCCTACCTAGTCAAACTAAACATTTTACTATAGTTCTGCAAAAGGTAAAATTCGTCACTCTAGCGGCTCCCCACTAGAGTTGTCTTTAATCAAATGACTAACTCCATATAAAACAATGATATGAAATAGTAAGGAGTGCACTTAAAGTTGTCTATTTTTCATTGTTTAAAATTTGGTTGTGTCGAGTGAAACGGATGAAATTTGTCGTTCCGTTCGCCATGCGACACCAGCACCGTGTGCTGCCGCGGGGTTGCAAGGCCCCGGGAGGTCGTCGCGATCTTGCGACAAACTCTATGGGGTCGCGGAGGTCATCGAGAACTAGTGGGGTCGCGGAGGTCGTTGCAATCTGATGACCTACGCATACGCAAGTCACGGCGAGGATGCCGCGGGCGGCGGGTGCGATGATGAAACTTATGTTAATAATTTCAATCAACTCCTAACTATAATAGGATAATCTAAATAAGCTTAATTAAAGCCTAATAAAGCTATCTCATTAATATATATATATATATATATATATATAATATTTTATTTATTTATCATATGGAGGCGTTGTTATCCCATATATTTTTCTTTTTTTTAAATATTTTTCTTTTAATATTTAGATTATTTTTCTTTAATATTTTTAATCAATATATTTTATATTTAAAACACCAAAACCATATTGGTATGACACAATACGGTATTGAAGCCACATTGTTCCGATCATAAACCGAAATTTCGATATGGCTCGAGATTTTAAACCATATTTTTTTCACCACAAAAACTCATTAAATTTTATTTTTAACTACATCTTGATGCTGAATTGAATGTGTGTGATTTTGTAACACTAATGTTGTAGCTACTTTGATAACAAACCATGTACTTGAGCATTCGAAAGATATAGCACATGCCAATTATTATCTTGTAGGAGAATTTAAGATTGGCTCATTGCCACTCCAAAAGGGATACTAGTCTGTTCATTTGGAGTTAACATATTCTTTGTTTTTACATCAATCTTTTCTATCTTTTTGAATTTGATAAAAGCCTTCCTCGATACTGTAATAATTTAAACTCTTCAATGTGTTGAACGGTTAGAACTTAATATTCCTTTTCCTCTAAAAGATCTAAGCTTAGTTTCTGCAATATATTCCTTTCTTTGATTAAGAAACTTTGATTCTAGGAGTACTGTTGCTTTATAAAATTCTTATCTGTACCTCCTTTGGCAAAATTACTTGAGTTGACAAATATATGCTTTCATCATCGCCTATAATTATCATCAACCTAAAAAGTCAAAAAATGTTTGTTTACAAGAACAATGGTGCCTTGGAAAGTAAGATGATCATCCTCATATTGTTACATCCCAAAATTTATCAAATCAGCAATGAAATGAATAACCTAAGAATGATTGTTTAAGAGTATAAGATGAATTCCTGTGCTGAGATGCTATTAGAAATACCCCTTAGTTTCAAAAATTTTCTTTAAACCTGTTTTGGAAGATCAGTAGACACCATTTATGAAATGTATTTTAATCATTGAGTCAAAAGAGAAATTGAATAGATGACAACTTTGGCATTGAATAAATTCTACCAAAATCAATTCATAACTCTTTTCATAGAATTGATTGAGCCATGAGGAGATACTTCATTATGCGCTCAACAACAATCCCTGACACTATGTTGAAAGCAAAATAGCTAATCCCAAGTTCTATTTGCTAGCAAGGCACTCATGTTTATAAACATTGTTATTTTTCACTCAGGATAAGACACACCTTAAAAATTTGTAGAATCAAAAAAAGACAATGTAATGATTAAACAAAGATATAAGATGCAAAAGAACACATGAGATTCTCATGTAGAAAGACAAATCCATTAAGTGGTGTTGGAAGTGGTGTGTGCTAGGAAGTTAATATGCTTGGTCTAGGTGAGGTTGCTCTTATTTTATTATAACAAAAGATATTCAATAAGAATCTCAACCAACATTTGAAATCTTATTGTAGGCTTGTGTTTTAGTCCTCAACTAGAATGAGATATGCTGGACGACACAAGTGTTGGTGCCAATGGCTGTGCAAGAATGAACTCTTGGTGGAGAGGAATAGGTAGAGCAAGAGCAGACCCAACCCAAGGGAGAAGTAGGTGGAGGAAGATTGCATACCTCTTGGAAGTGTCATGGTACATTCAAAAGCCTCGCCATGCCTCGCATCATCTTGGCGTCTTCCCATGGTGGGAACTAGGTGATCACGGAGGAGATGGCGAGTTGTCATCGCATATGCTAAGGGAGCCTTGGGAAAGCCTCACATGAAGGCTTGTGTGGTCACATTGAGGAAGTCAGTGTGGAGCTTCTTACGATGAAGAATGAACGATTCAAGCTTTTCACTATAATAGATGAGATCTTGATTCGGAGCTTCTTATGACGAATGGTTCGAAGCTCATCACTGAAGACACTAGCGATGTTTTTCGGGGATTATGAAGGCAGGTTGCATACTATGGGTTCAAGGCTTCTCATGTGTCAATTGATGATCTTGCCCATGGCAACTAGTACAAAATGGTAGTTTAGATTGTGATCTCAACAATTGAAAGCACCCTTGATTCTAAGGATCTTGCCCTCACTATAATAGATGTCAAATTATATTCGATAATCTTCTTTTCTAGTTTGTTCACCTTTTTATAGATGAAATTTACTATTGTTCACATTAACAATATCCTATACATGGTTGGAATTCACCGAAACTCAATACCACTTTGCACCGAGGTTTAAAATCTTGAGTTGTCGAGTTGTCTTGATGCTCTGATACATGGTGCCGGTGACAATTGGAGGTTGAAGGAGGAAAAAGATGAAATAAAGGAGACATTATTTGCGTTGAATAGTACGAAACATTTAGATAAAAATCCACTAAATCACTCAATGAGGTAATTGAACAAGCCTCTACAAATCTTCCAAGAAAGAGCATGACTATAAAGCTCAACAAGCAATTCTAGATCCTATATAGGAAAGCTTCAAGATGAGCAAAATTTTTCTAGATCCCTTCTAGATACTTTCCAATACAAACAAATGTTTTTAGACTCCTAGGATCTACTACCTAGGTCAACCTACCAAAAGGCCAGTTCCTCGTACCTTAAAAAAAATAGTTTTGAAACCTAGATTGTCTCATCCACCTTAACTTCATATCCCCTTTGAGACATAGCACCAACAATGCTAGACTACCTAAACCTATCTAGGTCACCTAGCACATAATATTACTTTTGTTCAGGTTCTGAACAAGGATGTAGGGCTTCCAACATCTTTTGTAGGTAGGCACATTCAAAGATGAATGATACAACTTCATCCAGAAACACTACTAAGTGCCAATTATGCTCCAGATATATAGCTTTCTAGGCAACACCATTTCCTAGATACCATCATCATATTAACATAAGGTGTACCTGAAAGAAAAAATGATACAACAATCATTACTTTGGTCTTGGACTAATTTGGTAGTCTTCAAGCTTAATGTCTTCATTGAGGTAGAAACCTCACTTAGCTCCACACTCACTCCTTTTAAACACTTTACTCAAATGTTGCGCATGAAATTTATGGCGAATAAAGATAAAATTGTAATAAAGCCCATATAAAGATTAAATTGTACTAAAGCTTATAAGTTCGAAAGTAAATCATTAAATCAAAATCTTCCAACATAAACTCAATGTTAAATATCAAAAACTGTAATTCTTTAACTTATCACACCCAACATAATAATATTTTCTATTGTGCCACAAACTTTGATAATTTCTGAACGGCAATATAAAAGGGAAAAAACATACTACTTTAAAAGAAAATGGTAAAACACTAACAAGAATTCTAGTGTAGGCTCAGATAATTAGACACTATTTAAGTTCATATTTGTAATGTTTCTCAAGTGTAATTTCTTGGGATGCTTTTGTATAGTTAAATCCTCTGGCATGTGACACTTTCTTGTGATGAGGTATGTTGTACTGCATATTAGCAAGTTGTTTTTTTTTCTTTTAAGGATTCTTATTTGAGAAGCACTTTTATAAGGTTCACATAGTTAATGTGGCAGTTGCTCATGAACAGTGCAACTAATCTTCATAAGAAGTGAATGAATCAATATACTGTAAATGAAACTTAGTTTTTCAACATGAATAACTAGTAATAATCCACTTTGTTGTGTTGTATCCTACTATCCTTTTTTTCCTTGTCTTATCTCTCTCCTTTTTCCATAAATGCAGGTTATTGCAAAACGACTGCTTGAATCTAAACAAAGCATTCCACATTTATATTTATCCTCAGGTTTATCATCATATCTTGATTAGTATTCTGTAGTATATGTTTATCAAAAGATGTTAAACATCTTGTGTTTGCAGATGTCATATTGGATCCTTTACTGGCATTCAGAAAGGAACTTAAAGGTCCATTGTGATCTCCATCTTTGTTCTTATTTACAATTTTATTTTTTTGTATTTTGGTTTGTGATTCAACACATTTTTTTTATCTCTTTATGCAGAACAATATAATGTGAAAGTCTCAGTTAATGATATTGTCTTAAAAGCTGTTGCACTTGCATTGAAAACAATACCCGAAGCAAATGGTAAGGATGCAAAATATTATTCTCATAGTTACATATGATGCAAAAACTTCAATTATGAGGCATACCATTTTGTACAAGTATTATATAGGTACACTTTGTCTTTAGCGTTTAAAATTTCGATTGTGATGGGTAGTGCTGGTTTCAATCAAGGTTCAAAACTTCAGTATCAATATAACCATAAAAATACAACATTGATACTAACTCATATTGATAAGTGCCAAACTAGTCTTGAATCACCTTTTGTAATTTTCTCCCACGAGACTTATTTACATAAGAAACAAAAAATATGTCTGTTTCATATTTAATTAATTTATATGGAAATAATTTGAAAGAAGGGGAGTTTTGCACAACTTTAAAGTTTGTCATGTTACCTCTAGAGGTGAGGAGTTCGAGTCTCGGAAATAATTTCTTGTAAGGTAGGGTAAGACTACGCAAGACCCTTCTCTGGGACCCTACATTGGGGGGAGCTTCGTGCACTGAGTTGTCTTTTTTTATATGAAAATAACTTGAAAAAAATTATAATACTACTCAATTCAGTACTTATTTGTAACTGCACACATGTTCACATAGTTATGCTTCACGTTTGTGAGATTAAGTGAGTGAAAGAGAGCAAACACATGATAGGCAATATCGACCAAAGAATGAATGAGAGCGCAATGACAGGATAATGTGGTAGTGATTTCACAGTTGCTACTATGCACTGAACATGAGAATAAGATCTGATGAGGGGCGATGATGGATTAAGGAGAATAGGAATATTGAGAGAAGGGGAAGAGAAATAGGAAGTGGAAGAAAAAATAAGAAGAATAAAAGAAGGAAGAATACTTAGTAGTTCATGTACCTTTTTTGAATGCTATTATAATTCATCTAAGTCGATGCGCTAGAATGAAGGCATGTATTTCTTGATATGAGTAGTACGTGATTGGTACTAGGCAACACATTGAAAAATGTAAAATAACTCAACTTTCTTTGTTTAAGAAGGATAATTAGAGATTGGTGTAAAATTTCGAGTCGTGCCGATCGGCACGGGCATAATTTACCGGGTGGAGCCATAAGACCCCTTATGATGGCCTCGCGACCAGGTAAGGCTGCCGCAAGGCCTCACGATCAGGTGAGGTCACCCTTAGGCCTTACTGCCTCACAAAAGTCGCGGCAAGACGCTTTGCGGCCAAGAGAGGCCTCTGTAAGGCCTCGCTGCCTCACGTTGTCTCCGCGAAGCAACGACCTGCCACAATGAGCCTGCGGTAAGCCATTGCATTTTTTTCTTATTTCAATTTAACCAATTAATTCTTTTTTTTTAATTTTCTTTTTTCTTTTCCACATAATTCCTTTCCCTTCTTAAACCCAAAGACTAGATTTTTATTTTAAGAATGGAATTCATTTTCCTTTGTTGTTTTTTTTTTCTCTCCATCCGTCAACACGGATAAATATAAAAATTAAGAGAGAAAAATACCCTTTTAAGGATAGATGAGGCAGATTGCTAAAATGATAGTCTGATGCACGAAGCTCCCGCCAATGCGGGTCCGGGGAAGGGTCTATTGTACAGTCTTATCCTGCTCTACTTTACAAGAGGTTTTTTTCGAGATTCGAACCTATAACCTCTAGGTCACATGGTAGCAATTTTACCGTTACATCAAGTCTCCCCTTCTATAAGGTAGATTGCTAGAAAAGATTAAAAATATATATATAATTCCTAAATACTACTTCGATTAAATTAAATTATTCTATATATAAATTTAGTTTGATTTTAAATATATCAAAATAAATTACATTCAATTCAATTTAAACCTATTTGATCCTAATTATCATTACTACTTGGTGGACTCCGGTTAACCATAAATTGATTTTTACTCGATCTTAAATTTAAAAAAAAATAGTTTAATTAAATTAATTATTTTAATTTTAAAAAAAAATATATTTAAAATATGCAATTTTTAAGGAAGATAAAATTTTATATTTACAAGATTATTTATGTTTTAACTTTTTGATGTCAATAGAGATTGAGACTTAAAGTTATCATTTAAGAATTATAATATACATATACCAATACTTCAATCATCATCCCTTTATCCTTTTATTATATAATAGAAAATTTATAAAACATTTTTACATATTCTCAAAATAAAAAATTACATTAATCCATAAATAATTTAAAATTTTCAAATAAATGTTACACAATCAATCTTTAAAATCATTAAAATATATTTAAAGATGGCGGAACCAAAGATCATGACTATTATAAATGCAATGTCTTGATGTCTCTACGATAAAACTTGAAACTCAATCTTCATCACCATTATAAACGCAAGCTCCTGTAATAAAATTATAATTAAGACTATTTAATTATGTGCAATAATAATAAAAATATAGATTTTAAATTCAAAAGTTACAAAAGATTCAATAAGGATAATATCAAAATTTGAACTCAATGTTTAATATCTAAAATATAATCTTATAGCAATCAAATATTAATAAAAATATTTTCGGCAATTTCCCATAGGGCGCATTAAAATTTATGAATTCCAAAAAGGCTCACCAAAGTTTCATTCTTCCCAAAAGATGCACCTAATTCCAATTTTACCCTTCTGCCAATAGTTGACTTCTTCTCTTTCCTCTTCAATTAAATTAAACTTTAATTTAAATTTTAATAAATAATCCTCTATTTTTTTTTTATTTTTTTTATTTTAAAACTTTAATAAAAAATTTAAAAAATATAAAAGAAGGTTAATAATTTTTTTTAAATATCTTCTATTTTTTAATATCTAATTATAAAAGAATAAAAGAATAAAAAAAATAATAACAAGATATAATTTTATTAATAAAAATAATAAAAAAATGAAATAAAAAAATTATTTTGGTGTTGATTTTTAAAAACCAGTATCTGCCACTGGATTTTAAAAACCAACACCAGTGTTTAAGCTGTGGTTTTTGGTTTTTAAACAAGCACCACAGTGGTTTTGGTGTTTAAAAATCAGCACCACAACTAAAACACGAGCATTGTTGTGCTGTTGATTTTTTAAAACCAGTAAAGGACATTCAGACTCTGGAGCACTATAGAAATCCACAGAAGTTGGAAAGTCCAATCGAAACTCTCTAGGTCCATCAATGAGTTTTGACCGAAACCCATTGACATGTAATGAAAGAGGGTAGTGCAGTGAAGATATTTATGATGTTCATGTCTGATTCTGACATCTCTACGATAAGTTATGTGTATGTGTCAATTGTCAAAATAATAACAAAATTGTTCAAAGCTCCAAAAAGGCTTTAAACGATATTTTTTCTTGGTTCGAAACATTGCTCGTTATGAGTTTCGCCCGATAACAAATGTAGATCTTTAAACGAGCTTCAATTTAGGGCATAGAATATACTCGAGTCAAAAGTTATGACCTCTGGAAGTAGACATTTGACACATACACATAACTTATCATAGGGATGTTAAAACCAAGCATGGACATCATAAATACCTTTATTCCACTACCCTCTTCCATTACATAACTTTTCAGAAATCCAAATCTCCTAATGGGTTTCAATCAAAATTCATTAATGAATATAGAGAACTCCAATCGGACCTAAGTGCTAACCTGAAGTGCCCCGTATTCTATATGTGTCCAGAGATATTAGCTTGAAGTCATTAACAATAGTGATCAGAAGGTTTTTAAGTTTATAACTTTAAGACAATTAACATATACACAACTTATTGTAGAAATGTCAGAACCAGATATAAAAACCATAAATACTTTCATTGCACTACCCTTTTCCATTATATATCAACTTTTCAAAAATTCAAATTCGCTAGGTCCATCAAAATTTCAGTCAAAACCTATTGATGGACCTAAAAAACCCCGATTGGACCCATTCCAACTCCTGTGGATTTCTGCAGTGCTCCGGAGTTCAAATATGCTCTTTTTTTACTGTTTTTAAAAAATTAACACCACAAGAGTGCTGATGTTTAAGTCGTGGTGCTGGTTTTTAAACACCAGTACCATAGTGGTGCTATTTTTTTAAACACCAGCACCACAACGATATTGGTATTTAAGTTGTGATGTTGGTTTTTAAAAACCAGCACCAAAACTATTTTTTATTATTTTATTAATAAAATCAGCACTCATTATTATTTTTTTATATTTTTTATTCTTTTATAATTAGATATTAAAAAATAGAAAAAATATTTTAAATTTTTTATTAACCTTCTTTTATATTTTTTAATTTTTATTAAAGTTTTAAAAATAAAAATAAAAATAAATAAATTTAGAGGATTATTTGTTAAAGTTTAATTTAATTGTAGAGGAAAGAGAAGAGATGAAAGATGTTGCATGCATGCAAAGGAGAGAAAAAGAGAAGAGAGGAAAGAGAAAAAGTCAGTGGTTGGCAGAGGAGTAAATTTGGAATTAAGTGCGCCTTTTGGGAAAAATGAAACCTAGGTGCACCTTTTGAGAATTGTGAAACTTTACATGCACCCTTTGGGAAATTGCTGAAATATTTTTTAATTAATATATTTTATATTTAAAAAAATACCGAAATTGTATTAACACGACACGATACGGTATCGAACCATTCCGGTCATAAACGGAAACTCAGGTACGACTCAAAATTGTAAACCTTGAATTAGAGTCAAAATGTAAAATCCTTGTATAATCACTTTTTAAAGGATAATGTAACAAGGGTTATGACTAGCTGGTGGTGCAATTTGAAATTTAATATTATTGTGTAAAGATGTGAAGTGCGTCCAAAATGTTGGGCATCCAACATAACCCATCTTCTGCTTGTATATGAAGCAATTTCAAACTATTCCAAGTAAGTTCCATAGTCCCTAGCATTTTGTATTTAGTTTGACAAACTCATGAAACAAGATAAATGTTTTTAATTTACTTGTCACATGTTCTTATTACTTTCTATACATTCTTGAAGACTTTTTTTTGGTGTTAAGTTTTGTGATGACTAGAGTTGCTACTTAAGATTTCTTGCTAGCATTGTATTTAAAGTGTATTTTTAACATTATTTTTCCCCTAAATACTGTCCTATCAAGTAGCTGTACCTACTGTATTTCTGGCAAGTTAATCATAAAATATTGTGTTTTTTCTTTCTCTATGATTCTGGTTAATAGTAATGATTAACACAAACGTCATTCATTCAAGTTCCAAGTTCAATGAATTCAGTTAGCTTGATGGATAAGTTATTCATGTTTCATGTCATTATTTTCTATGATTACGCTTTCTGATTGCTAGGTTGTTCTTTTGCATGGTGAACAGTTTACTGGAATGATGAGAAAGGTGAATCTGTATCATGTGACTCAGTTGACATATCAGTAGCAGTTGCCACAGAGAAGGTATTTTTGAAGGCTACTTCGGATAATCTACATATTGGTACTGTCAGTCTAAATTCTAAGGCCAGTTATATTACTGCGATACAGGGATTGATGACTCCTATTGTCAGAAATGCAGATCAGAAGTCATTATCAGCGATATCCTTGGAGGTGAGCAGCTGCTAGTTTCATATTGAATCAATAACTAGATGTGACAATACATATAGTCTGCTATTAAATGCAAGATATCTGGATAAGGTGGCATTTTTCTAATTCCTCTAGGAGAGCAGATTTATTTATTTATTTTTATCTAGTGTTATTATTATTTTTTACAAAATGTATCAGAAATGACTTAGCCAACAATTTCAGAATTGGTTGAAATAGACCTCTTTTTTTTTTTTTAAATTTTGTTTATTAAGTTGAATATTTAACAATATTTATTCTCCAGCTTGAGGACTGTTAGAGTTAATAGTTTAGTCCTAATTTTCTTAGACCAACTTTTATATGTTGTGTTTAGGTATTTTTACATGGATTTAATGTTCTCTTCTTTATTCTTTTTTTTTAGATGAAATTGTTCCATCACTTTCAACAGTTCCAGTTTACATTTCATGAATATGCAAAGAAAGTATGGACTTAAACCTTATGGATTCATTTGCACAAGAGAGCACCATATTAGTTATGTGCTTTTGTAAACATGCATTCATTTTCTTAACAAATGCGACTTTCCGTTGTGTTTAGTTACGGTTTTAATCATTTTAATTTATCAGAATTCAATGTACTTATCCCTAAAATTACTATTATGTCTATGAGAGCTTTATAGTCTAACCATTTCCCCTCCTTATATTTTGTGTGGCTAAACAGTTGTATTTCAAAACAAGTGGTAAGGTAATATATTAGGTTATTTGCATAAGCTCAGGTTGCATTGCTTATTTCTGATGTAACAATCAATCATTTGGTTAACTGTTTGCAAAGTCAAAGTTTGGTATCCTGTTTTATTTTAGGTGTCGAATGGGTTGGGCCATGCTCGCTGCAGCATGTGTCGTAGGTCGGTGCTCGATGCAAGTCTCTTGAATCACTATCATACTCGTCCAAAATGACTTGCTTGTTTACTACGCCCAGTCCATATAAGCTCAAGCTATAATCTGTTAACCTATTTCTTATATTACCCCTTAGATCCCTTAGATCCCATAAATCCCTGATTTTTTTTTTCTAAAATTTGAAATTTTCATAAATTTCTCTTAAAAGTTTACTATTTTTAAAATTTTCTTCCAGTGTGCCAGTCCTGGCACAACTTTGCCCAGGCATGTGCTAGGTCATGTTAAAACAGCCATTTGGAGACATGCCAGGCCCAGTATAGCACACCCATAGCCAGGTCAACTCAGGCTCCAGCATAGACAAGATTAGGTTGCACTTCTAGAACTTAGTACAGTGGTAATTGCAAGGAATTATACCAATCAACAAAATTAGATATGATTTTGTACTATGCCTGACATATTTCTTTTAGTCTTCATGTTTTTTTCCTTGGAATATGCTATGCTCTATTTTATTAATCAAAGTGAAACAGAATTGTTCCTAGATTTGACATAGGAGAACAATCATAGGTCAAAGAGTTAGCAGACAAGGCACGTGCTGGTAAACTTAAACCTGATCAATTCCAAGGTGGATCTTTCAGGTAAGTTAACTTATCATCATAATATCTTTACAATTCCTCCTACTTAGGTAATTTTGTTTTTGGCAGCATCTCAAATCTTGGCATGTTTCCCGTGGACCATTTCTGTGCCATTATAAACCCCCCTCAGGTTCTCTCTCTTGGATCATCGCTATAATTTTGATTCTCCAATATTTTTAGCATTTGGATTTTAACCTCTTTCAATATTTTGACAATCATCAACTAAAAATAATATTCTTTTTGGAACAATCCCCCCAACACTCGTTTCTGCCAATTAATTTCATTTGGCATGGTTAACACATGAACGAATAAGTACAGACCTCTTGAATTCAAGGATCGAAACCTTAAAATCAAATGGCCCAAGGGAGCAAAATGATGAGGGTATTTTTTAGATACTAAAAGGTAAGGTGTTTCTAAACCATGGCTTGGGAGATTACCTTTTTGAAGCTATTCCAGGCAAATAACAAAATCAGGGAAACTGAATTTCCCCTAACATTCATTTTCACTTCAAAGTGAGCTTAACTAAGCAGATTGCTTGTAATGCTCCAGCGTCCCTTCTTATGAAAATTCTGTGTATATATAAATATGGATGTGTTCTTTAGCTTTATTTAATAATTGGCAGTAAAGGTGAAACCGTCACCTCGGCGGCCCCTCTAGGGTGACCCCTCACTGTCTGGAAAGGAGGTAAATCACGGGGGGATTCGCCCAGCAACATGCAAGGAGGGGTTGAGGCAACTAGCGGGGCATTCTGCACCAGCTAGGAATGATAAACCGTCACCTCGGCAACTAGCTTTATTTAATAATGATATTCATTGTAATATCTCGAAAAACAGAGTGATTCTTGATTGTGGAATTGCAACTCGCTAAGAACTTGTAGAATGATCTTGCATAAATGGCTCAAACTTTGTTTGGAGCTTATTAACAATTCAAGAATACAATTAGTATATAGACATTTGTCATGTGAAAGGCTATCTTAATACCCTTTGACAATCACAATCCACATTTGAGATTGAAAAGGATCATAGGAAAGCATTCTACTCTCCTTTGTCATCTTAGATCTACTAATGATCTGGTTACCTTGAAGTACTGATGAGAAATCATGGTGAAGAAAAATCCTCAGTCGAATGGGATAAGATCCATAGTGGATCAGCACTATTCGGAAGGAAAGCGGAAGGAAGGAAAGAGAAAGGAAATGAAAAAGAAGGGAAAAAACTCACCGGAAAGGTCGGGCTCACCGCTACAACCAACCACTGCAATTGACTGTTGCAGCTTGGTTACTGCGGCTCAATTGTTGCAAGGCCTGCATTGATAGATTTGAAACCTATCCTTTCTTTAATTTTACATCAAGTAAATGAGAAAAGTGTCATGACTCTTGTGCAATCCATCCTTTCCTTCAACCATCATTAGGAGTAAACAAGGCATAAATCTATAAAAAGGATTCTGCAAGATGAAATTAGTGAATTTCATCGAGCACGATTGAAGTTGATGTTTTCCTTGAACCAGAATAGTTAGTAATCACTTCGCTTCATAGAGTACATGTCTCAATCAAGGCAAAACTATGTGCTAATAGGTCCAACCCCTCCTATTGAGTATATATTAACTACTTTGATCTTTACATGTACACGTTCAATATTATAGTGAGGTCCATGTAGTTCTTATTTATAAATATATATAGATATCTACAATTACAAATCACAATCACATAGATGTAACATATTACTTTTAATAATCTATTTGTATATATAATACAATTTAAATGAATTTATAATATTTAAAGTTTCACTAATTTAATATGTGAAATTATATATTAGTAACAAATTTAAGATACTTTTAGATTTCATAACAAGTGTTTTTAATATTATGACTGTCCACAAATTATCATACAATTTTAATATCTACATCATTATTAATATAGATAGTTATGGGATATTAGAAATTTAAGTTACCTAAAGGGTGCAATCATTTTAAATTCCTTAAACGCTTTATATATATATATATATATATATATATTTATTTATTTATTTTGTGATGGAAAATTAGAGGATACACCTTGGCACAAGAGATAAATTTAAATGGTTAAACAAACAAACTAGAAAGATGGCACAAGATACGTTATTAGGTATACTTGATGCCTTGGACCTACTTCCTAGGTCTAGTACCTTTCTTTCACCTAACTAAATTCTCCTTGCTCTCAACTACTATAGGCACCTAGGTTTCCTCTCAACTACTATAGGCACCTAGATTTCTCCTTGCTCTCAATTACTATAGGCACCTAGGTTGTGACAATGTTATAATGCTAATCTGAATATTTTAAACTTCTAATGACGGTTTGAGTTTGGTGGCACTCAGTGTATCATTGTGCGCAATCAATTAATGATTGGTTGCATGTATGCTTTAAAAGTTATTGATTTTTTGTCTTTCAAATCTATGCATAGATTTATTAAATTCTAATATCTTGCCAAGCATGATTGTTAAAATTGATATTAATAGAGGGATCAGATGGGAAACAAATCAATTATTAGCCATAAGGGCAGGTGAAATTGGAATTGTTTGGAAAAATCAAAGAGTGAAAAATTAGGATGACAAATTATGTTTAATCATAATAAGCAAATATATTATATCATGAACTAGCATTATTAATAGAACAACTTAAATAATGGATAGTAAAATTAGTTAATAGGATTATTAATAATATAATAATATCATAATCTCATAATATTATAATGTCATATTATTATTATTATTAGGTTATTAATATTAGAATATATTGTTATTATCTGATAAAATAATTTCTCAAAATATTAGGTAATTTTATATTATTAAACTAAACATTTCTTCTAGATTATTGATTGATAATAAATCATATTTCATTATAATAGAATCAATAATTAAAAAATATATTAGCAATATTATTATCTATATTAATATGAAGTTGTTAAGTAATGTTATGAACAATATATTTTAGATTTAGTTGAGTAGAGTGTTTTGAGTAGGAGAGCCTTGGCGCAACGGTAAAGTTATTGTTGTGTAACCTAAAGGTCACGGGTTCAAATCTCGAAAATAGTCTCGTGCAAAGCAAGGTAAGATTGATGTACATTTGAGCTCATTACTTTGTTTTCCTTTAGGCCGTATCTATCTGAGCCAATATAAAAAGATTTTATATTCGTACTCCATTGTATTTTTCACCTCCGACTTTAGACATCCCCTTACCATCTGTTGTTGTTGAGTCACCATTTGAGGAATCTCCTTGCCGGTATATTGTCAACAAACACACCATGAAGACACTCATAAAGGTACTCATTAGTGTTTGATTTTCCATTCACATTCTCGTTTTATATCCTATGCATCCTTATCCACCAAAAAATTCAAATACTGATAGTGAGTTCTCAAGAATGTTTAAGAGGTACTTACAAATTCGTAGTGGCACTAAGCTAAGGAAGTCCTACTATGGGACAAATGCTCTCCATTCTAATGATATATAGAAACTAGTTTCCCTTCCTCTAAGGAAGCCCACATACATGGCAGCTAAGACTGCGTCAATCTGTATCTTCCTCTCTCTTGCTGCTATCTCCACTGGCCTCTTCATCGGCTGGACATTAAGAATGCATAGTGATCTTTCTGGGTTTCATATGGAGCAACTTCTGGGTTTTTTGACTTATGGGGTGCTGGTTTCTTGTGTTAATGGAAGAAGTTATTTCACGAACATACAATATTCGAGAACTTATTTGAAAATTTTAGCTCAACTCTTCTTCAGTGTGCCATGACTACAAGTAGACTCGTAGTCAAGAAGTATTCTTCTTACTAGCTATGTGATTTACATTATCATTACAAGTGATGATGCCACCGGAACTAGACAATAAAGAGACAGTGAAGGATTAGCTTTATGAACAACTTCCAAATTAAAGACTTGTAATTTCGAATCTCATATATTTTTATGGTATAGAGATTGCTCGCTCAAAGGACAATCTATATTTCACAACACGAGTATATACATGATATACTTAAAGGAAGCTGACATGCTAAAGACTAAATATACTCCTATTGATCTAATGTTCGATTTGTACCATGATAGTGGAAACCACTAATTGATCCTAGGAAATATAAAAGGCAAAGAAAATTGAATTATCTTGTAGTTGCTGTACTTCACATCTTATCCTATGGATTATAATGTTAAATTAATATTAAGACAGGAAGAGATACAAATTGACCCTCAGAAATTAGATTTGTAGGAAAACATACTTATCTCATAGCCAGATTTAACATCTCATTTGCAAATCCATATCGTGATCATTGGATAGCTGCTATGAGAATCCTGCATTACCATAAAAGTGTTATAGGGAAAGATATTTTATTTTGTGATTGTCACGCCCCGGGAGGGTATTTATCTGACGAAAATCGGACAACACCTCCCCTGTACGACAGACAATTTCCTGGATACATAATACATCTAAATCTCAAATACCCAACACGGGTATGTATATCACATACACAATGCAATAAAAATTAAGGAAAACAAAATACCCCACTCGGGTATTGCACAACCACGCAGTTTAAGTAAAACGAATACTAAACAAGTATAAGATATGTAAAACCCCTCAACTGGAGAGGTAACAACCACTACAAGCCCACACGACTTTATAACAAAAACACATACGATAAATCCACAATAACAACGAGTAAACAAAGTGAGAAAAATACGCAGCGGAAAGAAAGAGGGGTAGCACCCTCGCGGTGCCGTGGGACAGGCGGACGGGATCTCCAGCGACTCAACTATGACCTGAAGAAAACAAATTTACAGGTGGTGAGTCCAAATAACTCAGCGGGTAAAGAAAGATAGTGCATGACTGAAATGAAATATGGAAA
>JBBUKS010180107.1:0-23761 GCA_038050645.1 Hedychium gardnerianum
GTATCAGCACAATGAATGATCAATTTTCTGTTTACTTTTAGGCAGAATGAATGCCACAGGGGCTACATTCCTGCTGAAGGGATGTGATCCTGTCTAGAATTGTTAACGGGTGATTCTTCAATGAGTTGACATTGATTTTAATTTTAACCGTCGATCGTCAAGCAATAAAAAAAAGTTCGCAGAAAAAGCGAGATCTTTTGTATTTGTCTAGAGGGTGAATAAAAGAAAAAGAGTTAGAGAAACAGTCAGAGCTTCCTCAGAGTGAATGACAAATCTTTATAACAAATCTTTATAGAGTTGTATTAGCGTAGGGTCCTTGTCTTTCACCTGTTCTGTATTTCTTGCTATATTATCTTATTTATTAGTTATTTACTCGGAGTAAATGATCACGTTTCGCACGTTCTTCGTGAGATTACAGCTACGTTGCATGTATTCTTCGTGAGCAATGGTTATCAACTCTAGATGACGCGAAGGGAATCGTATGAACCGACAAATCACGGAGAGTTGAAAATCATGACAAGCCGAGGCCCGCGAAGAGTCAGGATTGCAAAGAGTCGGGAAACCATGTGTAAGTACCCCGAGGTAATTTTAATATGATCAATCAAGTTAAGTTATGTTCTGTGTAGTTTGATCATTGTGTCTAAGTATGCAGAAATTTAAGAACACAAGAAGTCAAGCGAAAGACGCAACAGACAAGAAGGATGACACGGGAAGTGAGTTGAGGGACTCGGTGCATCCGAGGGATTAGAAGTTGCGGAAGAGTACACCGGTGGAGCGAGAAGGACGCAGTCCGAGGGACGAGAAGTCGGGGAGAAAGTCTGTTCGAGGAGAAGGTCGAAATTGAGTTTGGGTGAGCTCAACTTTAGACGACCAAATATCACTCAGGCGATCAGAAGAAATAGAGGCGCCTTGGAGCAACTGAAGGCGCCTCGCCCGCCAGGCTCTGGAGGCGCCCCCATCAAATGGAGGCGCATTAAGCGCTCAGACATTGGAGGCGCCCCCAATGCTCGGAGGCGCCTCACCCGTCTAGACTGTAGAGGTGCCCCCAACGCTTGGAGACGCCCCATCCGCCTAAGAACAGAGGCACCCTCGTTTTCTTGGAGGCGCCTCAACCAACCGTTGAAGATTCGTTGCAACAGATGAGATCTGGAAGCTGAGTTAGCTCAACCAAGGCGCCCCCAACCATTAGAGACACCTCCAGCACTGCCAGATCAGCAATGGATCAGTTTTAATCCAAAACAGTTACCTCGATCATTTTGCTATAAATAGAGGTTGTGCCCTCTAGTTTTATAGAATACACTTGCTTTAACTATTTTAGTTTTTCAATTCTTGTACATCAACACTGTAAGAGACTATTCCGCCTAAAGGAATCTTTTTAGTACTTTTACTTGCCTTGGATTAACAACCTCCCTGGTTGTAACCAAGTAATTCTTGCGCCTCTTTTCTTTTGATGTTATTTGTTTTTATTTATTAATGTGTGTGTCTTTGCTAGTAAGTTAACAAGAGAATAGTTAAATTTTTGCAGGGCTATTCACCCCCTCGAACCGGTCCAACTTGATCTTACAATTGGTATCAGAGTAAGGTTCACTTAGAAGGACTAACCGTCAACCCAGCAACAAAATCAAGAGGAATGGCTTGATCAAGCATCTACCTGCCAAAGTTCGAGAGAAAATTCGCAATATGAAAATGTCGAATGGAGGTATTTTTCAAAACTGACTTTGATATTCTATTTACTATTAAATATGGTTTTGAAGTTCCCAAATATGAGAACAGAGAAGAGAAGGAAGAGTACCTTTGGAATAAGAAGCAGCAGACCGATTTTGTGGCCAACAAAAAAATAGAGTTCTATCTGCTAAGTATACTACCACCTTAAGAAGTCAACTGGATTGACACTTACGAATCGGCAAAGGAACTCTGGGAGAAATTCCTGGAGCTCCATAAAAGAATTTCGGAAGCCAAACTAGCAAGACGAGATCTGATCCGGAATCAATTAATTAACCTCCGGATGGAAAAAAGGAGAAAAAGTGGCTCAAGTACATGCAAAGATCAAGGAGTTGATCACCGGACTCACCAACCTAGGAGAAACAACATCGAATTGGAATTCGCTAAGTTATACTTTAAATACGTTCCCGAGAACTCAAGATTGAACTTCCATCATCGACTCCTACTATGTCTCCACGAACCTAGAGGTATGTACCTTAGAAGAATTATTCTCTACTTTAGAATTACACGAGTCTCGATGTGCACGACAAAAAGAGAAGGACATCTCGAATCAGAACTTAGACTTGAAAGCCAAGAAGGACGAACCAGACTCAGAATCTTCAATTGACGACGAAGAAGAAGCTTATATGCTAAGAAAGTTCAATAATTTTTTTAAAACTAACAATTTTAATAAGTCACAGGTCAATAAACTTCTATGGGGGAAAAGAAAAATAAGGTGCTATAACTGCAACAAAGAAGGACATATCAAGGACAACTACCCCAAGGTGAAGAATAAAGAAAATGAAAAAGGGTCTAGAAGAGTCAAGCATCGGAACCTCAAAGCGACATGGGATGACTCGTTCTCAGAAGAATCCGAGGTTGAAGAATATGCTGGACTAACACTAATGGTCAATCACCAATAGGAGAGCATCGATGAAGGGGAAGTGCAGCAAAAGGGGAGCATTTAACTACGAATCCGACATGGTAAGTGAGGTACGTAAACTTCCTCCTAAACAACTGTACGACGACATTAAACTTTGTTTATATCTTTGTGCAAATTAAGGACCAAGTATGTTGCTTAAAAAAAGATAATTTTGAATTAAGAATTAAATTAGCAAATGCTTGTCCATTCCCATAATTTGATAAACTTAAAATCGAAAATACAAAATTGAAAGATCAAATAAAAATAATGAAAAATAATTCTTCATGTTTAAATTTTTTTCTAAATTTTAGAAATTATAGAGGACTAAATTGGTATTTGAAAAATTATAGGAGCCAAATTAAAAAAATAATCACATTTCAATATTCCTAGAAAATATTTGATAAATCTAGTAGGTAGAAATTTATTTTGGATTCTAAAATCTGTTCTAACTTATTAGATTATCTTTTTATGAATGCTAGAAAATAAAATGGTTGAAGTTATTAATATTTTATTTGAAAAATTATTTTTGTTATCTTTCTGTTCAATTAATTTTTATTTTATATTTTTCTATGATAGAATTTCATGTTTTCTATTACCAGTAAAAAGTTCGAATTTTTTTGACAATTGCATAAATTTTTATGAATTTTTCTACGAAAATTGAATTTTTAAAATTAAAAATTTTAGGAGAATTATTTTTGAAATTTTTGATTTTTCTTCAAATAAACGTTAAAGTTTACATGTTTAGAAAAATTTGCAAGACTTTTCACTATCAAATCATATTTTTAATTTATTATCTTAAAAAATATTTAATTCTCTAATGAAATTATTTTTCTCTATAAGGAAAAATATTTTTCTTGTAAATTTTTTCTTTCTAGAATTAGATTGGTTATTCCGAATCTTAATAAAAAATTTCAAAATGTTTCTAAAATTAAAAATAATTCTCAATTTTTTTTTGAAAAAATTGCTTTTTAATTATTAAAAATCATTTTTCTTAGAAATAATTGCGGTAAAATTACACAGATTTCTATCTCGTGCATAAATCCTTAACTATTTTTTTAAAATAATATTTAACATTTTCACCAAATTTTTTTTGATGTGATCAATAGGGGAGAAATATGAGGGTTAAATTAAGGGGGAGTTTATTGCAATTTCTTTTTATACTTTATTGCAATATTTTTGTTATGTAGTTAATTTGTTATAACCTTATATTAACTTGAACTCAGATTGATGCACATCAAAAAGGGAGAGATTGTAAGTACTCTGAGATAATTTTCATGTGATCAACCGAGTTAAGTTAGGTCCTGTGTAGTTTGATCCTTGTGTCTAAGTGTGCAGGAACTTAGGAACACAAGAAGTCGAGCAGAAGACACAGCGGACGAGAAGGATGACACGGGAAGCGAGTCGACGGGCTCGGTACATTCGAGGGACGAGAAGTTGCGGAAAAGTACACCAGTGGAGCGAGAATGATGAGGTCTGAGGGACGCGAGGCGAGAAGGACACTGTCCGAGGGACGAGAAGACGGGGAGGAAGTCTGCTCAAGGAAAAGGTCGAAGTTGGATTCGGGTGAGCTAAACTTTGAACGACCAGAGATCACCCAGGCAACCAGAATGACTTTGCAAATAAAGTCTCACATTGAAAACACATGAAAAAAATAGCTTATAAGGGAAAGACATCTCTATTGATATGAGGTCTTTTGTGTAGAGCCCAAGAGTAAAATTATAAGGGTCTAGGCCCAAAGTAGACAATATCATATCATTGTGGAGATATATAAATTCCTTCGATCCTAACACTCCTGACTAATGGTCGTATCCTAGTTGGCATTCTGCCGTAGCCTACGAACTCGCGACAGGCTAGGTCATACTCGGTTTGAGGCCCCATCGTCGAGATGTTGCGACGGTGAGGTCAAAATGAAAAGTTGTTCCGTCCGATTTGGATGGACAAGAAAATGAGTTAAATTTGATCACAAATGAATTTAAAATTGGTCGGTCCATTTTTTTCAAGAGTAAATGAAGGAAGGTGCTTCAAGTCATATGTAATCCTTCTTTCAAATCATTCGTGCTTTGAGGTAAACAGGGTAAAAAAAATTATAATCTAAGTGTTCATATCTTACTTGAATATTTTTTGAAATTAGTCATCGACCTCTAAAATTATCACCATTGAAATTCAAATTTTGATCTTATTTAACTTCTGAGTATTTTATCATTACATCACACATTGAGGTGAAACTCATGTCTATCTTAAAATTTACGATAATTTACTGAATCATGTAAGTTTTATTATTATCCATTCCACGTACCTACCGAAGTTTTAAAATACCCAAATCGAGTAATATATTCTAGAAATATGCTTTTTTTTCTCTAGGTCCATCATATTTTCAAAATATTTTTTTTCTCTCTAGATCTTATTTCATCCAAAAAACTTTAAATTATTTCAAATTAAAATCAATATACTTTTAAAAATTTCTTTAATATATCTATGTATTATATCTGAATTCGATAATATAATTGAGAACAATAAATTTTTAAATAAATCGAATAAAAAATAAAAATATGCTCTCAATTTAATCCACTATTTTTAATTTATACTATCAAATTCAAATCTAAGTACATAAATACATTTAGGAATCTAGAGTGCATTGATTTTGATTTTGGTTTTGTGATCCAAAAATTTTTTGAAAAAAAAAGAGGTGTTTCCTAAATATATTATGTGATTTAGGTATTTTGGAACTTGGTATCTGAAATAGATAATAATGAAACTTGCTGTTGAGTAAATTGCAGTAAAATTTAAGCACATTTGTAGAAGACACAAAAGTAGCCTTCGTATACAATTTGTAGATCACACTTCGTATAATCAATTCCACATTTTGTACTACTTTACAGATAGAACTATTTTTCATCAGATAAAATGGTGAAAAGGAGGGGGGCATCTGGTGAAAAGGGCCTTCACCAAAATTATCTAGTATTTGTCAATGGAAGGAACAAAAATTGCCCATAGAATTGACAAGGAATAGAGACGTAGAATGGAAGAAAGAAAGGCCAAATGATGATGATAAAAAATCACAATCACACAGCCATCAATAATGACCCACCACTTAACACTATACTAAGTGAAAGGACAAGAACTTGTGTATAATTGAAGACCCCACTTTGATATGTATTCTCCTAGCTACAAATCAAGATCAGTTCATAACAGATTTTGATTGACAATCGAGTTGATGCCATTGCAACCAGATTTTGATCCTCAATTAGAGATCTACACAGTTTAAACTACACACCAACCAATAATAAAAAGCAAGGAAGGAGATAAGGTGTGCATAAACTGTGAAGGAACAAGGTTTACCTCCAGATTAGCCGGGCGAAGTCTACATATGAATTATCAAAAAGAAACAAAAATAAAGAGATAAGGGACAGACAGTTTCTAGTGGTTCTTTTTTCGTTTATCAGGCATAAGGAATCTCACCTATTTATTTTTGTTTTTCCAACTATAATTTAAGCACCACTTCCTGCCTACCATGTCCCAAACACCCTACAAAATCATTTGCTTTAAGAAATCAGATTCCATGTGCAACCACTTCATGATGTTTAAATTTAAATAAACTTGAGAGCAACATCCACTCTCTAAAATAACCATTTCTTAATCTGATAGCTGAAGACTAGGATTAAAAAAAGAAACACTTGTCTTCCAAGAAGTAATATAAGTTACCCGTATAAGTGATATATGGTATGCATATCACACAAGACTCATAATCTCTATGAAGTTGCTTGATCTAGGGAGACGACAGATATATTAGTGTTACGAGTCAAACAATTCAAAAATATCATAATCAACTCTAGTAAAGTTTAACCAATAACTAAAGCTTGCTTAACTATGAAGGCAAGGCTCCTAGTATTAGGCTTTGAAAATAAAGTAAACACTTTGAATCTCTAGAATAGAAGTGCATATCAATCTCTGTCAAATGTCCTCACTGCATAGCTTCAAGAACACAAGGAAACTATTCATGTTTGGCATCTCCTTTCTCATTCAGAGATAAAGCAATCCAAGTCAATCTTATTGTGATAAGGAACAAACTCAACAAGATTTGATAAGGAAATGAGATCTATGTATTAAATTGCCCATTAATTCAAATTGTGATAACAGAGGGGAAGACATCGAAGAGTGCAGGCTAAGAAAAGCAATCACAATCATAATTCTGAAGAATGGGAGGACAAGAACATGATGTGCACACAAATGCCCCACAATGATACAAGATCTCCAAGTCATTATGATTCTTTCATCCACACTCTCTAATTTAATATTCTTCTCCTCTAGTATTTCATATCAGTGCTTTCATTAATCAAACACTTACCTTGATAAGCTTCACCTCTAGTGTTTCGTATCAGTGCTCTCGTTAATCAAGCATCTGTCTTTAGAAGCCATTGAAAAGCACCACTATGTTGTTCTAAGATGCTCCAATCCTAAAAAGAAATTTGCCAAAACTAAAACACTCTTTTAAACACTTCCCTTTCCCAATCTCAATCTATGAACAAAATAATTCACATGTACACAATAAAATCTATGCTTGATCAGAATGAATTAGAGAATGATATGAGCATCAACTAATTCAAAGGAAAAAAAACAAAAGGCAAACTTGTTGCATTGGATGCAAAACTCAATCCATAGTTGGATTAGATTAGATCAAAGTATTTCAATTAATAACAACTGAAATAGAATACTACTACATATATACATAAAAAAGAAACAGGATATAAAGGCGAAAGAAAAGGTTATTTCGGTTTGAAGTACCTCAAAGGGACTCTTTAGCTGAAAGTCTCTTCAAGAATTCATAGGTGGTGATCATGGTGGTGGCAGATAATGACATCGAAGCCCACCTCGGACCGAGACCTCGGTAGCAAGCTCCCCAACCTCCTTCTCTGAGAAGACTCCTCACAGTTCGTCCAATTGTCACTCTCTCACCTTCGCCATCCAGAACTTGCATCCTTGTCTTGATGGTGTCCAGCGGCATCGTCACCACCGCCGACGCTCCACCTGCCACCGCCGCGCTCAACCCTTGGACCGTCACCACCGCCCCGCATCCCGGCCTTAACTCACTGCCGCCTTCGATCATGTGGTAGCCGATACTGCTCCAGATCAGTCTCTGGGAAAGATAGTAGGAGGCCCACCAAACGGCATTTGATGGCGCATAGGTGAGAATTGACATCCCGAACCCTCGGTAGAGTCCGCGGAGGCCATCGGAGTACAGGATCTTCCTGAAGGCATCGACGCCACCGCGGTACTTAGCGGCGGAAGCTGAGCCCTGCACCATGAGGCGTTGGCTGACCACGTCGATAGGCGTCCATACGAACTGGGCAGCGATGGCCGCACTGAGTCCGGCAGCAGCGGAAGCGGCAGCCGTAGAAGCAGGTTCAGGGACCCCGAAGCGAAGGGTGGCGGTGCCAACAGCGCTCTTTGTGGCCTCAAGCGCGCCCATGTAAAGCGCACGCGCAGGCACGGTACCGGCGAGGGAGGTCGCAAATCCGCGGTAGAACCCCCGGGGGCCCTCGTGGCGGAGGATGGAGGCTACTGCGCGGAGGCACGGCGGCGGCGGATGAGCGACCTGGATCCGCGTCTTGAGGACAACCGCCGGGTACAAGGCCGCAGATACACCTGAGAAAAGTCCCGCACCAAGGACAAAGAACCTCCACTTGTCGAGCATCTCCCAGTCCACCTCCGCAGGCAAGTGGATCTCTCCCGATGCCGTCGCCGCCGCCCTCTCCTCCTCCTCCGCCGCACCTGTGGCGGTCATATATCTCATCTCCCTTCCTCGATCTCTCTATATCCTCTCTCCATCTCTTCAAAACCCTACTTCTAATTTCTCCACACTGTACATGGAGAGAAGCTTCTCTCGAGAGGTGACCCACATCTGGGCAATCTCACCGTCCATGGACGACTTCGGAGATGCCGAGAACCCGATCCATGATCGGAATGAAGAATCGACGACGAAGAAGAGGGAAGACGACGACGACGATACAGGGGCTTCGCTCCCGGCGGACAACGCTAGGGGCGTCAGTGCTGGTTATTGGATCTACCAGGGACTTTATTGCATATTTATAGACCATTTCAACCGCAAATGAAGCAACGGAGTTGTTGCGACAGGCGTCACTCAGCCATTCCCAGGGATGGTGGGGACTGGCTGACCAGTCGGGCGTTATCGAACCAACTTTTGCCACTCTACGTCCAAGGAGTTCTACCCCTCCTTCTGATTGGGTACCTTCGTGGAGCCAATGCGGTTACGAAAATGCGTATCTCTCCTCTTTACCTCCTCCCTCTTTCTCCCTCGCCTCCAGTGCGTGTGACGGATTTCACCATTTCCGAATTCTTTCTCCCTCTCCTCCGCCGCCATTCCCTCCGGCGTCTGCCTCTCCGTCGTCCTCGCGAACCACCTCCTTGATCTGCTCTCCGAGTCCGACTCCCTTCCCGATGCCTGTCTTTGCCCCAACACTCCTTCGCCGGTGATCTCGATATGGCAAGGAGACTCTCCGATCGCTCGCCCGATCGGGATCTCTTCTCTTGGAGTACCGCCATCGTTCCCGAACAGGTACGCAGCAGCTTCTACATCAGATTGTGATTTTTTTCTTTGTGGATCTTGCTAAAGAGAAACATCCCTTGATAGTTTTCCATTCAAATCGAGTCCCTGTGTCAATAACTCTGCAAGAACATCTCTAGGGTTTGTACCAGGAAAAACAAAAAAAGATGATAAACTAAGCTAATCTTCCACTACCATACGAGTGTTCGTCCAGTGTTCATGCTGCAGGGTGGAGCTCTTTGCTCGCCCTCCATCTGTGAAGAACTCGACCAAACACATCGTAGAACTTTACATCAATGGCTACCCTCCTTATCTCCAGTGACATGAACCCTTGCCCATCGTACAAGAACCGAAGCTTGTCGGAGGTTGGAACGAAGATGCCTCCCCATGCCTTTGAGCCTCCTCCACTCGTTAGGTACTGAATTGGACTGCCAATCGAGAGATTTGTTTTCAGTTTGTGCTTCAATCAGTGGTGATGAGGCGAAAATCTGCCTTGCTGATGAAGCTTCCTGTATGGATTAACATGCACCCCCGCCCCGGGACTTGGTGCGGTGGTAAGCGGATAGATGAGTTTCCCAAAATAACGAGGGTTTGATTTCCATGTAACGCAAATAAACGTCTGTGGCGCTCAAACCACTTGTGGTGTGGGGCTGTCCCCCGTGGCTCATCTACGCTTTTCGAATTTATCCAATGACTAGTGAAAATTTTTCATGAGATCGAACCGGCCACTAGGAAGCTTCGTAAGCGAGTTGTAGTGAAATGGTAGATTTCCGCTGCATCAAGAAGAGCCAATCAGAAGTGATGCTGCAAAAATCTACCGCTTCATTCGACCTCGCTGAAAAAATTTCCTACTTAGATTAACACATGTCAAAGGACTAACCAGAAATTATCCCTTCCATAGCACCCATTGGAAAGTTGTCTTATGCATGTTAATCCATGAAGAAATCTTCGTCGGCGAGGTCCAATGAAGCGGTAGATTTTCGCTACATCAAGAAGAGTCAATCATAGGTGATGCGGCTTTATATAATACAAGATGATTATACTCATCTAGGCGTCGCTCATAATTCGATCTCAGATTATGTGAAGGAAGATAAATCACGGGATGATGATGTGGCTTCATTGAACCTTGCTGATGAGGCTTTCTTCGTGGATTAACATGCGTCCGTGGGCTTGCCAATGGATGCTATGGAAGGGATAATTTCCGGTTAGTGGTTTGATACGTGTTAATCCATATAGGAATCTTTAACATGCATGTTAATCCTTTGAAGCAGGACTTTAACACGCGTGTTAATCCTTTGAAGCTTTCAGCATGGATTAACACGCGTTAAAAGGTTCGCTAGGAGTTATCCCTTCCATAGCTCCCATCGGCGAGTTCTTTTATGCGTGTTAATCCATGTAGGAAGCTTCATTAGCGAGGTGTAGTGAAGCGGTAGATTTTCGCTGCATCAAGAAGAGCCGCATCATCTCTGATTGACTTTTCTTGATGTAGCGAAAATCTGCCGCTTCATTGGACTTCGCTGATAAAGTTTGCTACTTGGATTAACACGCGTCAAAGGGCTAACCGAAAATTATCCCTTCCATAGCACCCATTGGCAAGCTCTCTTACGCATGTTAATCCACGAAGAAAGCTTCGTTAATGAGGTCCAATGAAGCTGTAAATTTTCGCTGCATCAAGAAGAGTCGATCAAAGGTGATGCGGCTTCATTGGACCTCGCTAACGAAGCTTTCTTTCGTGGATTAACATGCGTCGGAGGGCTTGCCAATGGGTTGCTATGGAAGGGATAATTTCCGATTAGTCTTTTGACGCGTGTTAATCCATATAGGAAATTTTAACACGCGTGTTAATCCTTTGAAGCTTCCTGCATGGATTAACACGTGTTAAAAGGTTCGTCTGGGAGTTATCCCTTCCATAGCTCCCATCAGCGAGTTTTCTGATGCGTGTTAATCAATGTAGGAAGCTTCATTAGCGAGGTGTAGTGAAACGGTAGATTTTCGCTGCATCAAGAAGAGCCAATCAGAGGTGATGTGGCAAAAATCTGCCACTTCATTGGACCTCGCTTACGAAGCTTTCTTCATGGATTAACATGCGTCATAGGGCTTGCCAATGGGTGGGGATAATTTTCGGTTAGTCCTTTGACGTGTGTTAATCTAGCGAGGTCCAATGAAGCGGTAGATTTTTGCTGCATCAAGAGGAGCCATTGGAAACTTAACCTGTCATTGCTGCTGATGTGCTCCAGGCAGTGGTCATGCCCATTAACATACAAATCAACACCGTTTGCCTGTTGAGTTCAGTGGTATCAGAACCGCGATCGATCGAGCAAAGAGTTTCGATATGATGATGAGGAACGGAAATTCGACTACCTTAAGGATCGGAAGTAGTGGATTCAGAAGATCCACTGTGTCTCCATGCACACCAACACTTCTCAAAGTATGGTGGCCAACAACAATCTTCCATGCTGCTGTTGATTCCCTTAGTGCTGCATCCAAATCCTGATTGCACAGCAAGTGTTTGTTAAAGTGTCATTCGAGAACATGGTGGTGAACCTTAAGATCAAAGATATGTGAGCACGCCTTCAAGAGGCTTGCGGTGTATGTTTCGCGGGGCGCGACTTCCCTCCAGTCGTAGCGATAACCCGCGGGATCAGTCCAGTAGATTTGCACGAAAGGAGATGTGTCGATGAGGAAGAACTCCACAATCTCTGCAAGGAATGGATCAGTTATCGGGTACAAGAGCAACTTGTTGGTAGGTGTGAGTGTAATTCGACCTGCATTGAGGATGAAGGATCGCAAGCAAAGCCATCGGCTGTCGATTTGTTGGAGAATCGGGTTCAACTGTGCTAAAGTATCGCCCCTATAGTCATGGTTGCCTAGAACTAGAAACAAAGCCAAGCGAACAAGTGACTAGATTAGTGATGAGCTTGGCCTTGTGTTTGAGGGTATGTGAAGTTGAATCGACTTACCGTTGTACCATTGCTTTTGCAGACTTTTCGCAGTGTAGATGTTGGTAAATGACTCATCGAAGGCTTTATCGTCGATGCTAGTGAGGCCATTATCGTAGAAATTATCACCGGTAGAAATAACAAAATCAATATCTAGCTGCTGTCCTATTCTTCCCATCTACATTTGTGCACATTTAAAAACAATAAGCAAAGAAACTCTTGAGCAATGGAGGATAGGGTTGTAAACGAATTAAACTTTCGTGAGCAAGTTTGGTATTCAACTTAATAAAAATTTATTTATGTTCATTCAATACACACAAGATCAATTAAATAAATTTTTTGAATACATATGTGTTCAGTTTGTTAATATTTACGGACGATAATTGTGAATTGTTCATGAATAATATTCATGAACAAAATTTATGAATCAAGTTCATCAATAAACTTTGATCCACACTAATAAATAAATAATCAAAATAGACAAAGAAACTTGTATTATCAAATTCAATAGTCAATCAACTAAACTTAAAAATATAAATATTAAATAATCAAATAAACTTGAATTAAGAATTCGATAAGATCTAAACAAATCAAATTTATAAAAAAAAGAAATCAAACCAAACTTAAACAATTATTTCAATTGGTTCATTTTAGATTCAATTTGATTATTTACTATTTGAGAATCATAGGAAGGAGACTGACCTGAGTCGCGACTAGTGATTGATTTAACTCTCCTTTTCTCCCCCAATCTCCAACGACCAAAAGGCTGAGTGAGCCATCAAGCTTGATTGGATGCTCGAACCGTGGTACCTCAGCCGAGCAAGAGACGATGAGAAGGAGAGCCATAATTCTATGCACCGTGGCGGCCATGACTCCTAGGGAAGGGAGGGAGGAGCAATGGGTGTTTTATTGAATGGTGCTTGGTTGCTTACCCGCGGAAAGGAATCATGTTTATTTGGATGAAAAGAGGAGGGTAAGCATTTTCTAAGACAATCCAAATCAATGATATCCAATCAAAGTCTTTGTAAATTTTTGACCTTCAAAACAAGTCAAACACAGATTTCAGCGCCGCATGGCTAAATGAATCGATGGTGGTCAACCAATCGTTGGTTGAATGAATTAATTCCCAAACGAAGAGAAACAAATTCAATTTAATTAATGAAGAAATTTCGATAGAATTCAATGGATATAACGTTTTTTTCTCTCTTTATAGTACTAAAATAGAGATAATTAAATGGGTAAAAATTAAAAATTTAGTTATCTCAGAAAGGCACGTCAGTTTTTAAAAATATCAAAGCAATTTCTTATTCTATTTTTCATCTCGAAAATATCAAATTTCATGTTCGAGCACTATTTAATATTTTTATCAAAATTATTACAATTTAAAGTAAAAAATTACTTAAAATTATTAAATATGAAATATTGTTATATTATATTAAATATTTTTCAACTTAATTAAAATTATTTCTGCATAATTAATTTCACTTTAATATTGTTATATCCTATATATTTAAAACTATGTACAGTAGTTGTATTAAAATTATTATAATTTATAGTAGTTTTGTTTAAATTTATTATAAATAATCTTGATCAAATTATTCTATATTCAAAATTATCACTATTATTCTTTCTAAACAAAGCTATGATAAGGGTTTGGTGTTGTGATAAGAGGCAAGGTGTATTCCCAATCAAGTAATCGAGGTTTAAGTTGGAGCGCCATGTCTATCTAGTATTAGTTGAATTATAAAATCTAAATATCTAATATAAAAATCTTATAATACAACAATTTTAAATAAAATTGCTACACATGTAATTTTGAGTAGTTATTATATGTTATAGTAATTTTATTCAAAATTAATATAATAGGATAGAATAAGACTAAAATTAATAATATTTTTTATTAATATTTTTTATTAAAATTATTTATAATAAATAATTTATTTTTTTTTTAAAAAAAGATAAATACCTTTTTGATATTTTTTTAATATGAACATCCTTCTCGATGATAACAAACATAAGAAGAGAAATTTTTTTGATTTTGTTTTTGCTCATAAATGATTATTCCCCTGTTCCGAAACAAATACACATGCAAGATTTAAGCAACGAGCAAAAATAAAGGGCCTACCATGAACATAATATTGCTTATTAGTCATTATTCTAGGAAGTAAAACACATGTATTGTCAAAAAAAGGAAAAAATAAATTCTTAGTACATAGTGTGATTGCAAAATTCTGCCTTACAAATCTCATGAACGCATACTATTGGCCTTACAAACATACAAGTTGACGATACGAAAATTGATCGATAACGATCAAAAAAGGTCTACCGCTATAATTCCCACTTACTTGAAAGGTAACGGTCGAAGCTGATACAACTTGTCATTCCTAATCTACTCACACTTGATGGATCGGTATATGTGACGAACGAAGAGCAAAGCTGCGCGGAAGCCAACCATGCCAAGCATCAAGAAGAAGCCGTAGCAGATGCAAGCCATGTAGCCGAAGAAGAAGGAGGTTTGCATGAAACCCGACATGTCGGAGCGAGCATAGTAATAGTACCAACAGTAACCGTAGACAAAGAGGCCGGTTGATCCTCCGCATAGGAAAGACCTGGATCAGATAAAGCAGCGTGTGTATTTAGATCCAAGCAACAGAAAGCATGGTGATCAGTTCAATGGATGGCTAGTTAATAGTTAGTACAGCAATGTAAGTTTTGCAACAGAACATGTGCACTTGACAAAAGCCTAATCTAACGCTATTGGTTGAAAGAGAAAACAAATTATTAGCAGAATTACAAGTAACCGGAAAAACATAACTAGGATTTTCTGAAAAAAAATAATAATGTACCTTGTTCATGTGAAAGTTTATCTTTTCAAAAATATATATATAAAAAAGAATAATTCGATGCACAAAACTCCCGCCAATGCAAAGTCACAAGGAAGGATCTATTTTACACATTCTTATCCTGATTTGTAATAGATTATTTTCGAAATTCGAACCCGTGACTTTTAGGTACAATAACTTTACTGCTGCGTCAAGTGCTCCATCCTGTCTCAACCTATTTTTATTTCTAAAAATACTTTTGTTTTATGTTATAACTATGAGATTATAACTGCCACACAATTATAGTAACTATGAATTGTAGTTGTTGCATAGTTGTTGTAGCAGTTATAATCTCGTAGCTATTATAATATAATATTGATTGATCGTAAATAAACTATATTCTAGCAGCTATAATTTGTAATAGTCATGATGTTACCAAAGATGAAATGTCCATATTATAGCAGCTATGAACATGATGTTACAAAGATGAAATGTCTACATTATAGTAACTGTAGCTATTATAACATAGTGTTATTAATACCGTAGCAACTATGATCTAACAAAGGTTTTTTCTAAAATAAAAAAGTGTTAAGGCAAGATGAGACTTTGTTTTAATAATAAATGAAAAAAGGATGCTCTTTTGACGATTCCAATAAAAAGGGATGCTCTTTTAATTTTTTTATATAACATAGCCAAGGAAGTGAAACCAATGATAGCGCTAGGAAGGGCTCAGTGATTGATACAATCAACATTAAATTGAAAATGTGACCCTAAACTTTTGCCTGAAAACAACTAAAGATGTGAATAAGCAGGGAGCCATTTACATGCCTGGACTAACTTAAAAATAACGGACAAGCAAAATAATCTTTGAGAATGAAATTCACTAAGCAACAAACACAAAACAGAAACTAGATGGGGAGGCAAAAAAAAAACATAAGATGGGTCTATATACACACAAAAGAGAAATAATCTTAACCATATAAGAAGCTTTCAAATGTGTGAATTAAATGAATAGAACATCTACATTACCTCCACCACCATTCGTGATCTTCCGCAGCAAGTTGAAAGTAGGTCAGCGCGATGGTAATAAAAGCAGTGACAATGATGAGGATGATGAAGACGATGAATAGGATGCTATATATAGTATATATTCTGTGCCCCCAAACACTTGCAAATATGTAGTAAAGCTCAATATAGATTGCACTGAAAGGAAGAAAACCAGCCATTATCATTTGTGGAACAGTATGTCGATACCATGGCAACTCTGGAATCTCTCTAGGATATTTTGTTGTGCGAACAGGTGCTTGAAACTCTGATTTGCTGTTTTTGCCTGCAATTCCACCTAAGACGAGTAGCGGAGAGGTCACCAACGTCCAAATGAGGACAATAACAACGATAGTTCCAAATGGTAGTGCTGCAGTGGCACTATATACAATCGCAACAGTGTTAAGAAAGCAAAATGTGAGAAACAGAGGCCCACAGAAAAGGCATCCTGTCAATAGCAAATTCCTCACCTGCCAACCAAAAAGAAAGGGTTACATTCTTTTATGATCCGTTTTATTTCACATTTTTAGCAAGCATGCAAGTAAAAGTGCCACTACGCATAGATGAATTTATGAAGATTTTAAAAAAAATAAGGATGAGAGAATGTCGAAGAAAAAAGTGCATACCCAGTTTGTCCCTTCTAGCTGACAATAAAAGAAGGTAGCAGCATATCCAGCAATCCCAGAGGTAAGTGCATAAATGACCACAAGTGCAGTAAAAAGAGCCCCGCGATTGTACGGGTAGAAAACCCCAACAAGTGCAAGAATGAAAGTGAAAATTGTGCTGCCATAAATGAGAAAAGAAGGTTAAGGAGAGCTGAATAGAAAATAAGATCTGTCAATTGAGAAAAAAGATGATTCAACAGATTTTGTTTCCTCACAAGTTTATTTAAATGTAAGGTTTTACAAGACACTCACAGAGTAAATAACTGTGTGCCAGAACCAACACAAGCAGCCAGCAGGGACTTGTACTTTGGAAACCTAAAGACATCGCCATGTATATATTTCCAACCAGTCTCTTCTTCATCATCAGCAGACTCTTCATCATGTGCATACCTATAATAAAAGTCAAGAGGTAAATGGAACGCCAGATTTTTTACCCCTATTTATATATATCTTATGCTAGAAGGCAACTCCAATGTAACACCAGATTTTTGAGTAATTCCAGCGTAGAAAATCTTAAGTTTGTAAAGCAACAAGTTTCTATCTAGACAAGTGCCTCCAAACCACCAAGAAGACTAAAAAACAATATTGCATATTCTAGTGACTTAAAACAAAATACCATCTGCTTTCTTATATATCTTGATGAAGGGATTGCACGCTCTGGGGTGAGATAGAGGATCCATGTAGGAATATAAGGAAAAGATAGAAATAGCACATAAAAGTAATATACTTCAAGTTAAAAAAGAAACCCACTGAATGGCATGTTACATTGGCCTACCAATCAAGTGAATTCTCATATCTATTACAGCAGGAATCACTGTCCAATGCCAATGTCATGATGAACTGCACCAACCACATCTCTACTAAAAGAGATTATGGTAGGAGATTTAGCAAAGAAAAATTAAGTTGCCGAATCATTGCCATTATTCTATGTTATTGAGTTTTAAAGTTGACAGATAAAATTGAATAAATGAACCAAGAAAAAATATATGCATACAATATCTAAATGCCCCCCACCAATGCGAACTACCTATCATGATTATCTGCAATTCAAAATCATGACTTTACTGCACATATCTTTGACCATATTGATTAAATTTTAGATATTTTCATAAGAAAATATTCAGAAAAGCATCCACAAGTTTTAATGAACACTTGCACCTATTCCTAAAGAAATTTTCTTATTTTATCAATTTGATTTTTCCTACTGAGTTGGATTTTATCAGTAAATCTATATTCATGATCTAAGGAGCAAACAAAAATACTATCAAACTTGAATTGTAATTTTGTGGAAGGTGAAAATTATTTTCATCATAGAATATTACATACTCAAGAGAATCTAAATGGATGCAATGCAAAAGTAACTCATTCAAACAAGGTTAATGGTAAAATAAAGAGAGAGAAATGTGCAAGGTTCATTACTTGACAAAATCATTCTTCAGCACCCGCATGAGGATTGTGCCAAGGAATCCAGTCAAGAGAAGAACTGTCACACAAGAATTTATAATGGAAAACCAATGGATCTCTAGGTGATGAGGTAGTGAAGAAGTCTGGGAATACTTCTCCATCCTCTTCTCAAATGATATGGCGGTCTCCTTCCACTTAACAGAATATACAAATTCCACTTCAATATTCTTATCTTCTGTCACATCCAATAATATATTGGGATCGGTGTGAACGGTAATCTCAATCACCCTGTCGTTGTTGTACAAGACATCAAAGTGGAAGCGCTGGTAGAGGAAGTACTTGTACTCCCCAACGTCTTTACCTTCCTTGTCAACCTTTCCAATGAATCCCCATAGAGGAAGATCATCATAGTACATCTGGAAGTAATAGTCCTTGGAGACTGCACTCCTGAACTTAGCAACATCTGTTTTTGAGAGATTTTTTTTGCAAAGCAATTCAGAATCTTGATCTGTACTGAAATCAAGCTTGTATGGGGCATCTACCAAACGGTCCCCATTCAGAACTTCTCCAAGTGCTTCTTTTTTCTCAGTCACATGCTCTGACACCAATAACATAATAGATCCTCAAATCAATGAAAAATAGAAACTACAAAATGATGGTGAACAGAGACTATGGCCTACAGACATACCTGGGATGCAAAATGGTAGATCAAAATAACGATACGTCTCACTGCACACGTACAAAAAATGTGAAAGGAGTAAGAACGACGCAATCGAATGATAAAGTTTAGATCAAATCTTTAGAAAAGTAGTTGGAAAAACGAAATCATTCAGCATTGAACATATGTCACGTAATTTAATTGAAAGCACCCTGCAATCATTTGTCATAATTACTTTCACAGTCGCTCTTTGACCTCCAATTCACAATCAACGATATAGAAATCTTCATAAGTTCATTCACTGAAGGAATGGAATAATCCAAAAGAAACCTTAACAAAAGTAGGAACTCAGAATTTTTTAAACGGATCAGATCCAGCAAAGACCTCAACATCACTTCACCTTCCAAATTAAACTTGAGAGTGCGGATGCACTCGGATCAGGAAAGCAGGGTGGCAGATCTGAGGGGAAGAAGGAGAGGACTCACCTAGGGTTGTGGAAAGGGCCGACTTTGTTGACGTAGAGGGGAACGTGGTCGCCCTTCTTGTACCGGTGATTGGAGGCGTCCGACGCGACTCCGGCGACGCCGAAGCACAGCAGAAGCGCGGCCACCGCCACCGCGAGATCCATCACCGGCTTCCTCATTCCCATCGACCGGTCGAAATCTCTCAGATCCGCTGCCCCCTCGAAGCTTGCAGATCGATGCGATTCATTTTTATAGGGAAGGGGATCACGGGGTCGGATCGAATCCAATTAGCATTTTTAAATAGTGGCTTGAAATGTGAAAGACCGGAGAACGGAGGGCTGGGATCAAATTTAAGTTGGGTGGTGAATCATGAACCGGGTTTGGTTGATTCCACGATACGAATCATGGAGGAGCACCAAACAACGTGTTTAAAAACAAAATTAAAAATCTCACCAGAAAAATAAATAAATAAGTGAATTATTTAGGTAAATATTATTAATAGAAAATCAAGAGCACACTTTTTATCTATATAGTTAAAAAAAAGCCCTCATCTTTTAAAAAACTGGACTCCATCTATAATTTTAATAATTTTATATCAAAAATATCTGATGCACTCTTTTTTAGAACTATTTTATATAAAACAATATAGCCTTAAAGCTGTTTTTGTACAAAATAGGGTTTGTGTTGTTCGAACGAGAGTCAAGTCAAGTTATACCTAAAATAAATCAAAGTCATATGAGTATTTAAGTTTAACTTTAGTTTTTTTTTTATAAATTTGAACTTAATTTATTTAGATGTTATCGATTAAAATTCATTTTATTGTTTAAATTTTTATTTTATTTTAAAGTTTGATTAGTTGATTAGTGAATTTGATATTATAAATTTTTTATCTTTTGAGAATTTGTTTATCTATTTAAAATTTGATAAGAGTTTTGTTGATAAAAATTATACATAATTTTTTATTCATAAATATTATTTGTGATTTTATAATTTTTATTTGAATTGAATATATATATATATATATATATATATAAATAAATTATTTAAATTTATTTATTTAATTAATCTTTTATATATTGAATTAGGGATGGTAATGAGGCGGGGTGGGGTGGGGACAGATTTGTCATTCTCATTCCCACCTCTAAATTACATCCCCGTCTCCATCCCTGCCCTTATCTCTGATTTTTTTTAATCGGAATATCTTCATCTCCGGCTCCGCGAGGATTAAATCTCCATACTCGTCTCCATCCTCATTTTTTATTCTTGAGAATCTTCGTTTCCCATCTAATATTTAACAAACTAATAAGAGAATCCCTATCTCATTCTGATTCCTATCCTCATCTTCATCTTTGTCCCTTCTTCATCTTTGTCCCTGTCTTCATCTTCATCCTCATCGTGTCATATCAGAACAGGTTCAAAGATGAAAATAATATTCCTATACCTGTTCAATTTAACTTGAGAGATTTTAAAAATCTTCAAATCTAAATTTATACTCGAAAAAAAATTTCAAACTCGCACCCGTTACGAATTTTCTGGGAAAAAATTATCATTCCTATATTCCTATATCGAATGAATATAATTAAACTCCTATCAAATTAAATATTAAAATTTTTTTATAAATAGATAGTATCATCTTTGACATGCTTTTTAAAAAACTGTTCAGTCTGTTCTCAGTTAGAGCAATTTTGACAAAAAATGGGTTCAAGTGGAGTTGTTTTGACTGACCTTTTGTCAAAGTTGCTCCATCATAAAGCATTTTAACTCAACTTCGGTCCAAATTATATCAAATTAGAGTAGTCTTTAATTTGAATTAGCCCGCCTAGTCAATCAAGTTAAAACAGTTTAAATTAAAATTTTATCAATTTATTTAAAAATAAATTTAAATATGTCAACATGTGGATTGCAGATCCAAACAGACCAGCCTGAGCTCAAGTTGGTCCATAAGTTAAGAAAGAAAAAAAAAATTAAAACTTAATAAGCTCATGAATTGACTAGGGCTAAACAATCAATTCAAAATCGAATTGACCGAACCGATTTAATTAAAATTGAATATATTAAAAAAAATTAAACTAACTAAACCGATCAAACTTTTCAATAGCAACCGAACGTTTTGATAAAATATCAATTAATTTGATTTTCGACTAAATTAATTGAACTTTTCAATAATGATATATTTTTATCCGATTTTAACTTTTAAGTCGACGATTTTGAGAACATGTGATTGGACAACTTTGAGAACATGATATTGTTGAAAATCATGCAAAATCACAAGTTGAATAATATTTCTCATCCAAATCCCTAACAATTGTGATGATTACAAAAACAGATTGAAATCATGATAAAAAAATGGTTTATTCAATTTAATTGAATTAGAAGTTTTAAAACCAAACTGAGATAACCGATATTTTACAAAAATGAATTTTCAAAATAACTAAATTAAACTTTTAAATGCGGTCAGTTCAAGTAGTCAATTCAGTTTAATCAAACTTTTGCTCACTCCTAGAGTGGGTCATGGTGGCGTAATTACATGAGGATGAGGAGGTGCAACCCCCCCCCCCTTCATATTTAAAAGATAATAATAATATTATATATTTGAAAGCTTTCATTACCACTTTGATCGGTAATTCGTCGTTGAAAAACTTAAATTAATCATAAATTTGAAAAGCTCTCGACATGAGCTATCCATTTGTACCACTTTTACGAGAAAATATCATGACTTATAAGGTTAAATATTGAATTTTAAAAATAAAATATATAATAATAAACAGATAAACTAAATCGTAGAACACAAAGTGAATATGCTAAATTAAAATTGGATCGGGTTCGAACTAAATCCAACAGATAGACACGGAAATAAGAATTATGTTGGTTCAAATCGAGATTGATTTGAAATTGATTTGATCAAGTTATGACTCAACCAGGTGTAAGGTTTCAACGGTTCAATCGGTTTAAAACGAATTATAATATTTTCGAGGAAACCTTCTCTTTCAAATTTTTTTCTTCCTTTTTTCCTTACGCACACTATAGCCCCCGCCATGTCGTACGTCACTGTCATGCCTTGTTGCAATCTAAAGCATGAATAATATACAATTGTAAACACTTACAGTGGATTTGCATATCTTGATCTTGAGAAGGAATAGGAGAAGAACTCGTCGTCGTCGAGAAGATCACGCAAGGAACCTTCTCGCTATGTCCATGAACCAAATCCCAAATGAACTTCTCTAGAAAAATGAACCAACTCCCTTCACTATCCTCTTGGACATATATATAGAAGCATGAAATGAGAGGAGTGGGCTTCATGCCCATTCCCACCACAACGTGCGCAGCAACTGCCAACGTTCCATTTCTTACATCTCCCACTCGTCCAAGTCAGTCTTCAAAGACCAATAGAAGTATTTAGTCACAAAGACCATGTTAGAACATTCAAGTCATATTTTAGGGAAAATGGTTCGTGCGACAGCAAGCATACTAAGCGATTAATGCTAAGAAGATTGTTACACCTTATATAGTCATTCTTCAAACAAATCAGAGACATCACTATCTTGCCTTTACCCCAGATTAAATCATTTATATCAATATGAACATCTCTAATCCCTCAGAATAACCATCATGTCGAGAGCATGTTTAATATCTCCAATCAATACAATTATTCACAATCATATTTTATGTACTTAACAAAAAATATAACTGATTGACTAGTTAATAAATGCTAAAAATATAAATCTCTTTTAATCTTCTTTTTTAACTAGAATCTATTCATTCTGATTAGTCGATTTCTTAGTTATACTCCATAGATCGAATCATCCATAGTCATATGATACATGCTAAAGTAGCAGTCACTGATTAGAACTTCAAGTAAATAGCTAAATAGTCACTTAGAGTAAAACTAAAACTAACTTATAATTTCAAAGGTCTCACATAGTAGAGAAATAGTGATCCATTCTCCTACTATCCTTATTGTCGCTATAGCACGTATGATATGACTCACATGCTACGATGTTATTCTTTTTACTAATAAAGAGTGCATATTTTTCTCAAAATTTAACATCATATAGATTTTGATCTAAACATACATAATGTCTAATCCTGAATTCAACTCATGAATTCCAATCTGGCCTCTAGCAGGTTCAATAAATGGTCAGTGCATTTACTCTAATCATCATCAATTCATAAATGATCTCATCTTGATACAATAATCAAGGCGATCCCAACTTATAAGAATGTCTATATTCACAGTTACATAAGTTGTCCTATAAGTAATGGTCTTACCTCTATTTATACTAAATAAATAGAGATGATTGTCCATGTGAGTGGATCAATCTCAACCTGCCAACATGTTCACTGAGACTTTAACCAAAATATAACAAAGACATATACACTGAATAAATCATGACATTTAATATATCTCGTTATCTTTACAATATGTTATATTCTACAAAGTCCCAAAGACTCTTTAATCAACGACTTAGTAAAATGATCTGCAAGCATAACATATATAGGGATATATTCAAGAATTATCTTTTTCTTGTCAACAATATCCCTTACAAAATTATACTTAATTTCTATATGTTTGCCCTTGC
>JBBUKS010180213.1:3549-23758 GCA_038050645.1 Hedychium gardnerianum
TCTTCTGGAAATAGATAGTATATCACAGTTCATAAATCCATTATTTCTTAGGGTGGTGATTGATTTTGAAATTAATTTTCAAAGAGCGTAAAATATTTTGTAGATATTTAATTGTTTTCATGTAAAAAAAAAACCTTTATATTAAAAAATATCCCTATGATTTATTTTCTTCTAAGAATATGAGACGGAGCCTGTGGGATATATGATGTCTTCATTTTACTCCAATAAATCTATTATTTCTGCGTTTACCTGTTTATGGAAATTTTATCCTCTTTGTCTCTTGGGATGGCAGATAAAGACTTTATTGCCACCGTCCACATTTTCAAGAGAATACTTTGCAGCTTTCACTACATTATTCTTCCCATGGTTAATTGGCCCCTGTGAGGTACATGAATTCTCAAATCACTCTTTTATCTGTAGTAACTTTCAATTCCAAAAACTAAACTGAGAGTGATCCTTGTCTGAGCAAGGTCAAGGAATCACAATTCAACGGAAAAACAGAGAAAAATGTGGTCTACATCCCTAAATGCAGGTATTCTTCTATCACTTGATCAGCCTTAGACGAACAAGATAAAAAAACCTATATTTTTGAGGCATATATGTTTTATACTGTTATTCATAAAGCCTGTGCAAAAGATGAATACTGTGTGAATAAAGTAGTATCTCACACCTGTTCACTATCCCTTGTAGGTTTCTCGAGAGCACCAACTGCGTAGGGCTATGCACAAACTTATGCAAGATCCCAAGTCAAAGCTTCATCCAGGATTCACTTGGGATGCCAGTCTATATGAATCCAAGTATATTAATTTTCTGTAGACTCATTTCTATCAGAACATCATACATGCCTGAGTTACTGCACCTGCATGAAAATTTTTGCATTGTAGGAAAAATACCTCTTTTCTATGAGTAGATACACCAACCACCAAGCTTACTGATTAGAGTCCATTGATCCCAGATTTCTTTTACGTCTATTTCAAAAAAGAAGAAAGTTGGGAGGAATTAGAACTTGTATTTGCCATAGACGGACAAGTAGAGCAACAACAGCCAACTGTAGACGCACTAATTTCTTCTAAAAAGAAGAAAAGAGAGGAGGAAAAGGAAGGAACTAGGGCCACAGAGCAACCATTTTGGGAACAAGACCAAGGAACTAAGATCCACAAAGTAATATAAAGTGCCTCACGTCGAGAAGCTTACATGCCTGGAGTTCCCTATGCAATGAGTAAAGTTGGATTCCATCAGGCATACATGTGCTATTCGTCCACTCAAACTTAGCATCTTTGAAGAAACATCATGTTCCATCACTTCCTCCCAAATGGCTACTCCAATGACGCCCATTTCCAAATGAAGTGAACCCACCAGTAACGTCAAATCTTGGTCCGCAGTGACAGGCACTGCATTGGTCAAATTGAGCTTTGCGCTCTTATAGATGCGCATAAGAAATTGTCAAAAAGTCAGTATCCATATTGAATGTCCTAGGTTCAAGCATTTGTGATATTTACATGGTCAACCATGAAAAATGACCAATATTTACAGTTCACAAAAAATCAAATCAATCAAGATGATTGAATTAGCATCTATGGCCTATTGATGAAACATAATTTGTAATTTTTCTAGTTTCTACAATCTGTTAACTTCCGGATGCTTATCATATTGTTCTGATGCTTGATTTCAGAATTTGAAGACATGAGTTGTGAGATGATCTTTGGTCTGCAAGCACCAATTGACGATCCCTCACTGAAGCAACCATGCTATCACAAATCCTGTAATAATCTCTATCAATGAATGTAAACAAGAACAGAACCTTCCTTTGTTTTAATTTATTCCTAGCTATTTATTGTATCGTTATTTTTTTTCAGGCATAGCAAAGCAGGCACATGGAGTGAACTGCTCCTAGTGGATGATGCGCAAAGAATCCAAGCACTCAAATCATTATACCAGAGGGATTTCAAAGATTTTGAGGCCTCAAATCAATCCAAATATGCAGTTCAGTTGGTTCTTTCACTGCAGTAAATTCTACCTGTCATGGGAACAGTATCAGTATAGCCAATATGATCTGTTGTTCTATTTAACAATTATGTGGTGAAAAATGAAATGTGTTGGTTTGGGTTTTTCTTTCTATAATTTCTAAAGTAAGGTTATGTTGATTTTTAGCTTCTGAAGAACCTCAACATCGAATCTATTGATTCAACCACAAGCATTGTCATGGAGTTTCCATGATTCTTTGACTCCACTCCCTCGATAAATGACATGACAGGATATAATGGGTAATTCACGTTAAACATCTATATTGATTATCCAAGATCTCTAACAAGAGTATTGACACTGCCGACAGAACAACAATAATAATAACAACAACCGAATTTTATCCTATTACGTGGAATCGGCTATATACATCCTTTTACGTCATTCAGCTTTATCCACTACTATATCATCATCTATATTTAAATAAATTTTATTTTATTTTATTATTGTTAACTAAGTCTTTTTTGGTCTTCCTCTTTCTCGTTTGATGTGTGTATTTGTCATTGTTTCACATCGCCTAACTGAGTTATTTATTGGTCGCCTAAGTACATATCTGTACCATCTTAAACGTGTTTCTCGGAGTTTTCCCTCAATAGATGTTACTCCGACTTTCTCTCTAATACACTCATTTCTTATTTTGTCCATTCTTGTATGCTAAATTTTTACTGTTATAACCACGATGCTAAATTTCAGATCATGGGAATGGGAAAATGTCTACGAAGTAATATGCTTTATCTTACAGATTCCCATCATGTAAGTATCATAAAAACAATATATGCTTAGGCCTTTACACATCATATTACTGGAATTATATAATCCTAACTTAAGTGATTACCCTTGTCATAAAATGTTTAATAAGAAAGCCCTAGTGTACACAGATAAAAAACTAGAAAAGAAACAAGTGAAATAATCCAACAGACATACTACATGAGATAAAGAGGACTACCACACTGCCAAAACCAATGTATATGGGCTTTGGACCATGTTGAAGCCATTGCTGAAAGTCCTTTTTGGGTTGATACTTAGTTCCATTGTTCAAGAAACAGAAACCAACAACATCAACTAATGCACCCCAATCTGCCAAAGGTGGAAAATGGAAATATTATGCATTTGGTTCACGTTCTATTAGCACATAATTGGAACTGAGACAATTTACCTTGAAAAAAAATCATAAGAATGGAAATTCTAGCAGGAGACAACTAAAAAAAAAATACTATTTTGTAGTTATTAGACATCCTCAGCTATGAACTAATTAACTTACATAGGGTGTATCACTTATATTTATTCATTTAGAGATACTGCAACCATTCTTGTCTACGCTCTTTAAGATCTAATCCTTTTTGACAGAACATACAGCCAGAAGTCAACTGGAAGATCTATTAAGGAATAAACTATTATATCTGAGTAAAGAGTTATACAGCAGGAGGGAACGAATCAAAGGTCTGTCACTGAATGGAATCATGAATAATAAAGTTCAAACAATCTGGGTTATGCAACTTAGTGAATGCATTAACCAAGTCAGGGATAGGATAAAAGATGTGTTGATTTCTCTCTTGCCAATTAAATGGAGAGCAAGCAGCAAGACATGCAGCAATAAAGAAAGCTCAACTAACCATATTTGCAAAATTTAATATTATTAGTATGACTTATCAAATAATATATTCATTTATGATAATATATTGTGTTTTACTAATCTAATTTTATTTAATAATTATTTTTGTTATGAGTTATTGCTGATCTGATGCTTCAGGAAACATAATATGAATCTGTAACATGATTAATCATCTTTTGTTATCTCATATATGAAAATATTACTTTGCCACCATATATGAAAATATTACTTTCATTTTTTTTCTTTTTTTAATATTCTCTTGCCAATTTTAGGCTTTATTAATCTTGCCAATTTGATAGAATCAATACCAAGATTTTACTGATTTTGACATCAATAACTAATGAGAACAATCAAATAATCAGAAATCAACCACTCAACTACTAATTACATCTTCCACTTCAACATATCCAACTCTTCTAACTTAAAATTTATTAGTTGTCACTTAGCATATCATATCACCTCAATCTATTAGTTATCCATTGGATTGTCTTTAACATTGGTTATCTAGGTGTCATACAACCATCAACATTTTTCATTCAGGCTTCAGTCCAACATTTTTCCAAATTGTGGATGAATTAGTAAAGTTGATCGATTGAAAATCCAATGCCATAGAACAATACATAAATCTTAGAAATGAATATCCAAATCTGCAGTTCCTGTAATGAAACAACTTAAACATTTCAAGTTATCCATCTCAATGATAGAACGCATCTGTAAATATCTAGATGAATCCATCTTGGCCTATGCTTTGTTTACAACAAGATGGTTAAGAGGTAGTCTTATCGCCTCACTGTTGCACTGCTTATCGAAGTTCACAAAAGGAGTGGGAAGTAGGGTGTAGAAGTCCCAAAGAGATCTCAATGGCACAAGATGTACATGCCCATCATGATGATATGTAATCTAAAAGCCTCAGACGTCATTTCCAAAATGATGATTGAGCTTCATAGATTCAAGCACAAGGATAAGATCCAATTTGTAACAATCAGCCATTAGCAATCAAGTGGAAGAATAGCAAAGCCCTTATTATCAAAGTTGGCGAATTTTATTCTGAGATAAACTAACCTAACATTAGCAATGGGTAGAAATAATCAAAAGGGCAGCCCAGTGCACGAAGCTCCCGTCAATGTGAGGTCCCGGGAAAGGATCTATTGTACGTAGTCTTATCCTGCTTTGCAAGAAGTTGTTTCTGAGACTTGAACCCGTGGCCTAGGTCACACGGCAACAACTTTACCGTTGCGCCAAGACTCCTCTTCAATGGGTAGAAACAATCAAGAATACAAAAACTGAGTCAGTTAAGTCGTGCATTTCTGAGTAAGCAACTCTGATACATTAGAGACAAGGGCAGAGAGTTATCTTATGATTGCCTGCAAAGTAGTCCTCTACTAAACAATGAAACAAATCCATTTGTACATCCTTAAGCAAGAGATAATATTCATCGAAATAATAAACATCTTTTGTTGAGATGTACGTAACAATAATTTGTTGATAGCTGAGTGCATACTTTTATGGTCGCTGCAAGAAACATGGATCATAAACGACAGTAACCTATCTACATCAGTCAACCCAACAATTTAGCTAAATGATGGGAGATATTGAAGATAAATTCTTGCTCCAAAAGAATAATGATCATAGATCCTGACTGAACATTAGTAGTTGCACTTAGGATGCATACTTTTAATTTCAGTAATACATAGATGTTCATGCCAATGAAAACATGTCAAACAGGCAAATAATGATGTCAAGATAGTTCTAGTCACTATAACATAAACCCTGAAATGGAATAAGTAATTAAAATCCGAGTAAATATTCAAATTTCTAGACAACATCAACATACCACTTGGCTTAGGTACAAGGTGGGGACTCCACATGTATCCTGTTGGTAAATGTGATATAGAGCCATGATATGTACTGAAGTAAGCAATGGGAGGCAACTTCAACTTCCTTTTTCTGAAGTCATTAATAAATCCCCTTATACCCCACCAGACTATTAAGTCCAGAATAAGATAAGATAGCTGAGCAAACAAGATGCGGTTTAATAACAAAGAAGCCAAAACATAAATTGGACAGCAACAAAAAAAAACTTACTCTGTATGCTGCAGTCTGAGGCACACGAGCAAATGGATGCGGGAATTCATTAGTTGGCCTGCCTAAAAATAGAAAGGTAAGTGCATGCCTTTCCAAAATCAAGTCACAAAACTATGCTCTATCAAACAGAAGCATGAATTATTGAAGGACGCAACCAAGGAACCTAGACAAACACAATGCCTCCTATTTGTACTGCTAGGACTGATAAAGTTTAACTTTCAGGAAGGTGTTCTGATGTGTGTTCTTAACACTGCTTCTCCAATAACTTCATTCGCACATGAAAATTATGGAAATCCCACATCCATAGTGCATCATATTTCATGAAACTGCAGAACAAAAATTACTATATATTTTGCTTCCTCCATATAACTTAACAATAAATAGAATGCTTGGAATCAAAGAACAAATTCAGTCATGATAGAAAATCTTCTATCTTAGTTGGTATCTTAGATAGCATGCTGCCTAGTGGTCAAGTGGTCTAATTACACCATGCATTTACTATATACAAGTTCTAGCAAATTGTCGCCTGAAGGAATGCATGTACTGCATCAGTCACTAGATATAAATATGATGCCTCATAAAGTGCATTTTAAAATAGCATGGGAAAATCAATCAAAGCTAATGGAAGCATACAGCACTATATGCGAAAACAGCAATAAGTTGGAGACAACTTCACAGGAAACTTACGAATACATCAGTCACTAGATATGAATATGATGCCTCATAAAGTGCATTTTAAAACAGCATGGGAAAATCAATCAAAGCTAATGGAAGCATACAGCACTATATGTGAAAACAGCAATAAGTTGGAGACAACTTCGCAGGAAACTTACGTCCATGGCATTGTGAAGAAGATATGGAGAGGCACACCAAGAGCTTCAGCAACATGCAAATGTCCTGTAGGAATGAGTTTTATCAGAAGAGACAAAAAAAATTGAGCAGCTTTTTTCTATTGAGATCTATATAAATCAACAAATTCTAATATTATGCACTGTTGATTTAAAAAAACATATAACCTCACTTTAACCATAATGTATGATAGAGATTATAACACAAACATTGTCTACATTCAAGAGTACTAGCGCAACTATAGAAAACATAAGTTTAGAATCAACCAAGGAAACTCTCTTATTCAAGAGTCAAGCATTTCAAAACAAACTTAAGGCAGAAAACATAGAGAATTCTCTCATACATGTTTGATGTCCTTTAGAATATAAAAAAAGACAGTCCGGTGCACAAAGCTCTTGCCAATGCGGGGTCCTGAGAAAGGATCTATTGTACGCAATCTTACCTTGCTTTGCAAGAGGCTATTTTCGAGACTCAAACCCATGACCTCCAGGTCACACGGCAACAACTTTACCATTGTGCTAAGGCTCCCCTTCTTGATGTCATTTAGAATAAGTGCATACAATTCCGAAAATAGACCTTCAAAATCAATTTGTATTCATTTATAGAAAGTTTCGAATAATTGAATGACTAGCTTTGCTTGGGGCTAAGAATGCAAGATCAGGTTTAAATCCTAAGAAGATGAGAATATTAATGATCTTCAATGAAGAGGAGAAAGATTTATTCTGTGTTTAAAATTGCTTATTTTATTTGTATTTACAACCCAACGTGAGAGCATGCAAATACACACATCCATACATATAGCTTTCATGTTATCTCCCCACTCTTAACTAATTCAACACCTCCAATATATAGTAGATAAAAATCAGAACAATTAAGATTTATGATGAATTCAAATGGCTAATCCCTTGTCTCCTAACTAATTCAATTAACTATTTCATACTTGGCCATTCTAAAAAATGCAATAGACTTTTGCATGTATGCCACCAAGGTCTATAATCTCATTCTGGTACCAGGTGGGGGTGGTTGGCCAGAAAGAGATCGTTTTGATGCCAACCAGGAGTGTGCTAGTACAGGATGGTATGAGTAGCTCTGAACAAGAGGGGGAGGAAGACAGAGAAGAGGATAAGAGAAATCATAAGAGGAGAAAGGAAATAGAAGAGACATACTTGTTCCTATAAAAAATATATATGATTTATGATTCATTACGAGTGACATAGAAGCCTGCCTTCAAACATGACAGTTCTGACAAAACCATGTTAAGCTTTTACTGGGTCATCTGCAAACTAAACATCTAAGACAACCCAACTTTCTAGTGTTACTAAATTATTAATCAAAATTCAAGCTCAGCATGTAGACTAATAATTAATGAACAAATCTTACCATAAGCAGGAGGATTCGCAATAATTGCTTGTGCTCTAAAAGGCATCCCAGTAACCAAATCAGGTTCTGTGCAAGCTGGGTGTAGAGAATCAATTATCTCCTTCAGTTGTTTCCTTTGAACATTAATTTCTGCAGGTCCTGATAATATAAAACCCTTGTTTCGTGCCATATCTGTATCGTAAACATTCTGAAATAATCAATTTGACAGATCTGTAGCTTATTATCCTTTGCAAGTAGGCAATGAAATATTAAACCAAGTCTATTGCAATGCTCAGTAATGCAAATCATGCGTGGCTAAAGTATCAAGTTGTGTGCAATGTTTAAACTTATGTTAAAATATTTGATATTTAAGGTCTGGTTACTTATATGGAAGATACAAGGGAGATGAAAAGAAGTGATAAAAAAAAATGTCCATAAGTAGAGTTCCCCATGAAATTTTGTGATGCTTTCCCTCTTTTCCTTTATATCTTCCTTTCAAGTAATTGGGCCTTTAATGTTGAAATAAATTAGGCCTATAAGCCTATACAAGATAAAACATAAAACCTGTAGAAAACATGTTAGATATATTTTAGAATTATAATAATTGTAATAGGTAATGTATAGTAACAAACTAGACTAAGACTGGAACATAAGCTTAATGGTTCGCTTGTATGTCAAACAGTAACACTCATTACTCAATTTCTGCTTCACTGTTTTTAATTTATTTTTGTTATAACAGTCATCAAATATCAATGTATGTCTGTATTCCCTATAGATATCACTCTAAAGAACAACTTAATATCATATACAAAGTATATGCAAGGGATTTGATGCATTTTTTAGTTTCTTATTGAACCTATCTATATTGCAACCTAACAAGTTTTTTTATTGGATTATAGTTCTAACTTGCGAAGTTTGTCTTGCTTAATTTGAGTGTCATTTATATCTGAGAGTCTCTCCTAACGAACCAGATAATTATGTGAGTATGTCATATAGGAGACTAATTTTCTATGTGTCAACCACATCCCCATTTTGTGGAGCCCACTACTCTGTAGGGGAGACCTGTTCAAAAATCAACAGATAGAGGCTTATAATCAGTATGGGTATCCATCAGTGATCAGCATGGATACAATCACTTGAAGCTAATATGAATACTAGAATTCAATAATCATGACGATAACTGCTTATATTTTTTATTCAAATACAAATTTCATTACTTTGCAAGCAATATTTGTAATATATATAATTTGTTTGCATAGACAAAAACCTACATTTTAATCTTCATTGTAGTGTGATTAGCCAAAAAATGCCTACTGTATTCTTATGTCCTCTTAGGAGTTAACCAGTCTGGTTGCACATGACTTTCCTTGCAAATTTTCAGAAAACTAGATCAATTGTGTATCCTGCCAACCATTGAAGATAAATAGCACGTACATAATGATAATTGAGTCCATTGCTATTAAGACTTATTATTATAAGAAGATGTGCTTATATTAAACTGTAGTCACCAAAGCATGGAAATTAGAGTTCAACAAAAAAAAAATATTCAAGTTAACTAAATCTTTGATACTTACATCCAGCCATTACTCGCGGATTGCCACCCAAAGGATAAAATTCCAGACCAAATGATCTTACAAAACTACAGAAGTTCACATGAGTTGCCAATCTAACATGATGACCAAACTCCTGGAGAAACAGTCAGGTTTTTGTCAAGGGACTAAGAAATAGAAAGGCACAAAATAATCAACATAAAAAAATGTAACTTAACTTCTCTCCAAATAAAAGAGAATAAAATTTTATTTGCAAGAGGTTATTTTCAGAAGGTAGCCGACCCCACATAGTGGGATAAGGCTCGGTTGTTGTTGTTGTATTTTCAGAAGATAGCAATGTCCTTTATTTTAAAGGATATCTAAATCTCTTTTTATTTTTGTACTTAATATTCTGACTATTGTTTTTTGTTCTTCGAATTAAATTGGTAAATATCAAATTGAAATACTCTGAACACTGAAGATAGTTGGAAATCATAAATTATTAACAACCACTTGCTGAAAAATGCAGCAACCCATATTTTTTGGTTTGCTTATTCTACTCTGGAACACAACTTATCCACTAAAAGAAAGATTATACACACTGATTAGTGAGAATGGGAATGCAAGAGTCAATCTTATAAAGGATTGAGATAGAATAGATAAGGCATCCTAAATTTTGTCAGAGAACCATACAGAGTTTACAGAAAATGATATATATGAACATGAAGCTCCTAAAAAATATAATAGATACATTTGAATTTTCTAGCTTTCTAGTGATATTTCATAACAAACATATACTTTCACAAAGGAATGTTCTAAAACTACATCTATATTCAAGAAAAGTATACTGTAACAAATATGACAACATGAACCTTCGAAAGGTTCCTTTTGTGTTTACTTGCCTGAAGCTTCTTTGCAAAAGCTATAAAAGGTTGCACATCTCCTCTTGTTCCAACTACAAGCATTGCTATCATTAGTCTCGGAATTGATTTGCTGATCTGAGAAGCAATCTCTTCAGCATCTCCTTGTGCAGAATCAAAACCATCAAACTCCAGAAGTTCTGATGCTACAGGACCAGTTCGTGTAACATCTACCTCCACTGTACCATCATTCTGGATCTTTATTAGATCTTCAATTATCTTTTTCTGAGAAGATTGGAACAAAGAATTAGATAGGAAACCAAACAGAAATAAAGGCATCAAAACAAAAGTGTAGACAATAGAATTTTTGCAGGTTGTTAAACCCAAGAAATTTGAAAGAACAAGGAACCAGAACCAATCAGAAGATGGACAGAGGTACTGAATTACTGATAATGGAGTATGATTTAAAACAACAATTAATTCTAATACTGTCCTTGTGCAACTAGTCAACAAACACAACAGCACCCAAGCACTCCAACTGAAGCATGTGAGCATTTTGGTAGGGGTAAAAAATGATAATCAATTATTACTGAAATGAATAGATACAGGATTTGGTAGATATCTACCTTTTCTCTCTCTGGCAACCTGTCCAATTTCAAGTCATACTTTGGAATCACTTTTCTTCGTAGTTTTGACCTAGGCAAAGTAAGCTCAGGCCCTTTAAACAACAAACTGCAGCTATTAGATCTCAATTTTACAGCACTACAATACTCCAACCCTGAAAATTTAACAATTACAAAAGATAAGCTTCCAACAACGTTCTAAATGTAAGAAATTAAGTAAATATCACACGAGAAGCACATGAATAGGTATCAACATTTAAAGTAGGATCTGGATTGGGCTAGGATCTTAAGATCTGATCCAATTCTATATATGTTTATCATTCCTACATAGGATCTCATTCCTGACACCTTTAACTAGCATATATTCACATTCAATTGCACATTTTACTGATCAACATGTACCATAATAAATAATTTTCTGTTGTGTCATTATTTGAGAAAGTTTTCAATCGTATAAGATTCCTTTTACTCCTAAGTAGAAGAATCTTTTCAACTATTGTATTATCATTCAGATTCTATGTTTTAATCTTATGATCTAAATCTATGACCTGACGACCTTGTTGTTCAACGTGGCCTGTAAGACACCAACAAGAAAAATGTAAATACCTTATAAAGCTTGAAAGATATTTTTGTGAATTTATATACTTACACAGACGATTACAGAAATTGAAGTAAAAGCTGAAGTAAGAACTATGCATCTCGGTGTATTATGGAGAATAAACATCTAACCATAATATGCAAGGGGCATGTTCACAATACGTATGGCCAATTTACTCGGGCAGAAAATAGAGAGGAGCGTAAGGAACGGATGGAAAATGGTGGATGAAGGTTTTCTTTACATACATAAAGATGGAAGAAAAAAAGATAGAGTATTGTTCAAGTCCTAATTTTGTTTCGCCCGGAGAGGATGGAAAAGGTTCCCAAATTTGGTTCTCACGCAACATTTGCAGACTTCAAGTAGCTACTTCAACAATCCACACACAGTATCACGAACAAGGGTGGGAAAGGCAATCCGAAAAATACCAGACAGAAAACTAACCTAGCTGAGACGACGTCCAAGAGCGAGCGGCCCATAAGTCGGAGGCATAAAGGTCCAAAGATTTGCCTGAAGAATCGCTAGCTCCATCGTCCACATCGGAAGAAGTACCAGGCCCTTCCCCATAGTCCCCCTCGCCGCAAACTTCGCCTCCAGCAAGCGTCGCCGGATGCTCACTATCAATCACTTCTCTATCTTCCAACCCCAAAGCCACTGCCCCATTCCCCATTTCTTGACCGCGATAAAGCCAGAAGATTCAGACTTCCGAAACGCACCGGATTCACAGCGAACCCCGGCAGATCTGAGACCGCCGAGGCTTCCCGAAACCTGGAAGGGGATCTCAAAATTCCATAGAGGTCAAGCGAAAGACCACTAGGTTGGGATCCGGTATATAAAACACGCTGATCTGCGGTTTGACTGGCAGTTTGCGTGGCAGCAGATTGTGAATAATTTTTATTTATTTATTTTTAAATTAAGAATAATAATAATATATCACCGAAATTTTCTAAATATCTAAATCATTTTATCTTTTTTAATTATTAAATCAGGTGCTTAAGATCGCTACTGCCTGATTGCTGGTTGATAAAGAATTTTTTTTTGTTTTTTGTTAATTTAGTATTCAAGTTTTCGATTATATTAATTTTGAAGGTGGTCTTCTCCTTAATTTATATGAATAAATCTAAAAGCACTAATAATTCTTGATTTAATAGTCTAATATCATTAATAATTCAAACATCATACGAAACGTTCATTTTAACATTTTTATTAATTTATTTTAAAATTAACACGAAAAAAATAAATTATAAACACTAATTTAATTAATTTAAATAATAATTAATATATAAAAAATAAAAATCTAATTATTAATTAAAATTTAATTTTCAAATTTAATAATATATTAATCAGGACAGTCGTTCAAACATCATGAACTTATGATATATGAGAATTGATGCTATAGTGAAAACTTAGAGAGGAAAATTAAAAGAACGTCCTTATTTTTTTAATCATCGGGGTGTTTTTTTATTTTTTAAATTAAAAAACACTCTCTTCTTTATATAAAATGTCACAGTTACCTTCAAACTCTCACCATACGTATTAAATTTAAATCATAATAATAATTATAAAATTATAATTATTATAATATAAATATTCGATGAACTGATTAAATCTGTATTATAATAATTACTATTTCATAATTATCACAATAAAAATGATAAATATTCAAAGTTAAATATACATTATAATAATTATAAAATCATAATTACTACGACGTTAATTTTATGTATGCATTATAATAATTACGAAATTATAATTATTATAATAGGTCCGATCAATTTAGAATTTAATACGTATAGTATAGTGAGAGATAATAATAAAAATAATATACTAAAAATAATTAATTAATTATATATAAATTACTGATTAGCAGAGCATTCTTTTAACTAAAAATAAAAAAGGCCAACGCCCATTTAATTTTTACCAAACTTCTATGGTGTGAAAACTCATTTATATCGACATCTTCCAACCCTCTCAAACCCCCCTCATCGATACAAAGGGTTATGTATATGTATAGCTCCTCCTCCTTCCTCTCTCCCTCCTTCCTCTCTCGCATGAAATGGGTTATGTATATGTGTGCTTGTTTTGCCTCTGAGGCTTCATAGCTTCTAGTTCTCTCACTAATGTATTGTCTTAAAGATTAATTAATATCTTTAGAACTTTCACATCCATGCATGAACTATAAATAAAAACATAATTAGTGATTTACGAGTAATTTAACTTAAAAAATGAAAGCTAAAGGTTCCTTTTTCTCTTCTCCTTTCACTTTAGATCTAAAGTTATTTTCATAGTGGAGAATTTCTTGGTACATAGATAGCTCCTCACCACCACTTTGTGGCAGGCAAAGCAAAGCAAAGCAAAGCAAAGAAAGAAAATATATTCCATTACTCCAGTGACAATAGGAATATCAAACCATGATGAATCCCAAAGTGCAATGCTCAAATTAATATAAATTAAGGAGATCAATCAAGTGGTTTTTGAGCGATAGTATTATCTCCTGCCTAATCATTCAGAGTACATGAAAGAACCTTTGAACAAAACAAAAGACATCAAATATGGAGACAATTTCCACAGTATGGTCAAAAGTAACTTAAAAACTCGACTAAAAATGCATTAAAATTGTAATTGAGGAAGCTTCTCAAAATCTCATATTCCAGGCAGAGCAAGAAAAGAATTGACTCCTTGAACCAAGAAAGAGAACTCCTTGAGGGATGCAGACCAGACTGACAAGGAATACAGATACCAAAATTCAGTTAACATACATATTTTGTGAGCATGAAAACTACTTGGTTTTAGCAAATAACTAAGACTCATGTTTCAACCTCAACCAAGTAACTCGAATGGTGCAGTGAAGTAATGAACTAAAAAAAATCTGAAGATTTTCTTCTGCAGACATGGATGGTTATTAGAGAAACTTTGAAGGGAGATAGGTTAATGCCATGGCAGCAAAACAAAAATTCAAATTATACAAATAGAGATATAAGTGATTTTAGCTCTCAAGGCAATACCAAGTCGAAGCACAAGTTATTCAAATGGCTGATAACCATCAAAATCCCTCTGCAAATGTTTAGCAGATCTTCAACATATGCTGAACTAATTAAACTTACTGAATACTTGGATGATGCAGTAACCATAATGTCATTGTACTAAGCATTAGCAATTCACCATTATAACAAGAGTTTACACATAAGAGCTGAATAATTTAAGTAACTTGTTTGTTTGACTTAGCATATGATTAGATTTAAACAAACTAGCAAAATCAGCAAGTCTGGAATGGGATGAACACTGAAAGAGTATTTGTGTGATTCTGCTTAATTATACTTTCAGCTGAAATGAACAAGCAAATTCCAAATTTTCATTCAAATAACCACAATTTTGAATCAGGGAACAATCTTCCAAAGAATACTTTTTCAATTACCTTGCAGACAAATAAAGATGCTAAAATCAGCAAGTCTGGAATGGGATGAATAGTGAAACACTTTCAACTGAAATGAACAAGCAAATTACAAAATTTTCATTCAAATAACCACAACTTTGAATCAGGGAACAATCTTCCAAACAATACTTTTCAATTACCTTGCAGACAAATAAAGATGCTAAACTACCTTCTTCATGCTCTTTTGCAAGTATTTACCAGAGCGTGGGATGAATAAGAGACCTACTGTGCCATATCAATTTGAGTTCATTGGTAGAATACCACGGGAGGAAGCTTAAATCCCGAGTCTGTGAGGAACGGGATTACCTGCGGCTGCTCAACCAGGTCGCGATACAGGGCATACTCGGCCGGGTAATCATGCAAGTCCAACTCTGCCTTCTGGTTGGTGTGGTAGTGGTGCTTTGCCTCCGGCGACTTCCCGAACCCGAAAACGCTGACCCGATCACAGATCCCCAATGCAAGCATCACCGCCTGCATTCCCGACGAGTAATGGAACATCTTTTCGTTGTGGGCCTTCGCCCACCCCTCCGCCGGCGTCCCTGTCGTCTCCACGAACCTCTTCAAAGAGTAGTACTTGACGATACGGGAACAGAGCGTATCGAATCGAAGGTCCGTGACGAGGAGCGGCGCCTTGTGGGACGAGTTGCAGACGGCGTAGTCGAGGAAATGGACGGCCTGGCAGATGTACATCACGATAGGGACAGTCTCGCCGTAAGGGTGGCAGAAGCAACCTTGCCTCCGAGCGCAGAGGTGGAGGATGTTGCTGTTGACGAAGGAAAGGTCGGTCTTTGTGCCGACGTGTGGGCCGTACCCGTTGACGCGGGCGTTGTTGAGGCGGATCACGAGGTCGTGGCTGTCGATTAACCCGCCATGGCTGGTCTTGAGGAGAATCCCGCTGTTGCCGACCACGGCGCAGGAGTCGTACCGCCGATTCCCATTTCCGCCTGTGTCCGAGAGGCCGCGGTGACGGTCGATGGGGCGCTTGACAAGATCGACGAGGTCGTGCATAACCCCCGGATCGAACCGGCGGCGTCGGAACCAGTCGCGGAGGGCGCGGCGGAAGTCAGGAAGCGCCATGTAGTCCTTAGGTGCGCGAAGCCGTTGCGGGAACCGCATCGCCTGACGCTGCAGCACCTCGATGTGGCCCTCCCGCCGCCAGTCCGAGTAGCTCACCCGCCGTGCCTCGGTGCCGCGGCGGCGAGCCGAGGAGACGAAGGACCCGTCAAGGAGATCGTCCACATCCTTCCGCAGCTCCCCATCCCCAGGCTCCGCCGCCGCCAGCCTGACGATAGAAGCGTTGGCCGCCGGCGGGGCCTCGGCCGACCGTTCGCGGCGTAACCCATCCTGGACCGCCGCCCGGAAGCTGAAAACGGAGAGCACGGCGAAGACCATCAGAAAGATAAAGGGCAAGCCCAGAGACCGCTTCATCCTCGCCGCTAAACGTACGGAACCGAGGGAGAGCGCTCCTTTCTCCAGCAAGATCGCATCTTTAGGAGCGGAGCACATCAATAAAATAGCGGAAGAAATTCCAGCAGGGAGGCAGCTACAAAGGTGGGGTACTTGGCCGCCATGGATGGGGATCTCAGCAGCTCACAGCTCGAAGAAGAGAAAGGGAGATCGGGATTGTCGTTTTCGTGTTTACTCGTTTCGCCCCCGCAATCGAGACCAACGAATCGGAGATATCCCTTGGAAATCCCGTTAGTTCATGGGGAAGTCCGCATATATTTTAGGATAGGTCGGTCAGTCTTCGCTGTCCTTCCCTGGGTCGTGCGCTTCCATTTGTTGCGATTGTTCAACGACAACGCTGATGATGATGCGACAGCAAACATTCATTTTATCCCCCATTAATTCGATGCAATACAACTCCATATGTAAATCTTCTAACTAATCGGCAATTACTCAGGCTGCAAATTTGCAAAGAAAATTGAAGGATACTGAACGTTAACTAAGCGTTTGCTACACCAACAATGTAAGCATTCCATGCATCTTGTTGCTGGAACGATGACAGTTCTTCATACTTGACATCTCTATCTGCGTTAAACTCCTGCTTATTGCGATCGTCCAATGTATCTGGCATTTCGCGAATCCAAACATGTATGGAATCGAATCCAGCCTCCTCCAGGCAATCCTTGATTTCTGGTATCGACCACCTGCGAAAGGAAGATTTTTAGATAATTACAAGCAAGTGCCAATCGTAGGAAAGGCGAGAATCTTACAAGCGCCAATCGTAGGAAAATGCATGTCGAATAGTATGCTGCTGCTTTCCGAGATGGAAATGGAGGCTAATTCTTGTCTTTCGGTTTAGTATGTCAAATTCTTCTTGCTCCCAAACATACTGCAATCAGGCAAAACAGAGAAATCAGCTAAGAAAAATAAATGGATGCTTGTGATGCATGTTGAACATTATTAGATAATAATTACAATTGGCATTGTATAATAGCAGTCCAGAATTTATCACCTTTGATTCAGTAAATCAATCAGCAATTTAGTATTGAACTCACAAGATTTCAGTAAAGCCTTGGTAATTAAGCAGCCAAAGAGTTGAATCATATATCCACAAGCTACTCAAACAGCATAATTTGATAATGAACAATTTAACGGTATGGCAGAAGTACACACAGAAACTTGCATCAGATAGATCAAATATGTTGCAATTGGATGTGAGTATTTAGAACTATGGCTTTAGATGCCAATACCTCACATTGCATACTAGGTCAAAGGTACCTAGATTTCTTGTATGACAAACCTTACTAAGGTCATGTCATTTCAACATGGATAACCAAATTTGCGGTAACTGAGAGATCAGTAACACAACTTACTGTAAAGTTAGAAAACCTTCTTTGAAGCCGCAACTTGCACTCTGACGAAACACCTCCATACAAATCCATAACAAAAATGCCACCCTTTTTTGACAGAACATTCAGAGCATGTTTGAAGTACAAAATCAAGTCTTTACGCCTGTGGAGGCAGCAACAGCTGTAATTGAATGCACAGACAATGTCTCTATTGGGCAGTGCATATTTTTCCATCAATGAAGTCGTGGAGGTTACTTGGTTAATGGAGCCATTACCCTCAGTTGCATTCACATTTTCTGAAGAACCAATATGTGCACTTAAAGATGGATCTTTGATGAGATCTTGTTCTTGGCGTGTCACAAGGCAAGATTGCTGGGGAAGCAAGACATTACCATGGAAAAGGGAGATCCTGGAACATCCATCAGCCCCGAGCTTACCTAAGTTGTTATCAAAGCACCAATTAAGTGATTCGAGGTCCAAATCAACACCAACTGCTGTTCGTCTAGGGTCACTACGTAGCCACTCACAACTGCATGATTTGGAGAAGCAATTTTTCCAATCAAAAGATCTTCAATAAACCTTCCAATTACATTTAGTGAATTTAAATAAATCCCTAATAACAACAAACTTCTATTTGAATTGACCTCCCATCTAGAGTAAACCTATTGAGCGCAAGTGGATCTTTAATAAAAAAACGTTAGAACAATAGTACAAAGGAAATGGTAAATTATGTTTGGTTGTCCAAGGCTTTCAACAAAAATTGATACGGAATATTTCACACTTTCACACTTGTAGCTCATATTACCACAATTCTTTCATATTATCACCATACTGGTTGTACTTGCATAGAACTCATTTATAAGTAGGGGTGAGTATTCGGTTAAAACCGAACCAAATTAATCAAACCGAATCGATTTTTTTTCATACAAACTGAACCGACCGAATTTTTTGATAAAACCGAACCAAACCAAACCGAAAAAATATCGGTTTAACCAAATTAACCGAATTTTCTAATTGTGGTTAAAAAAAAATTGGTTGGGTTTAATAAAATTTCGGTTTCGGTTTAAAAAACGGGATCTAAAAATTCGATTCGATAAAAAATTCGGTCTATTCGGTTAACCAAATAAGAAATTTCAAAACCGAATTCGAACCGAATTAACTGATTTTTTTGAAAAAAAAACGAATTTCCGAAAAAACCTAACCAAATTTTTAAATCCGGTCGGTTCAATCAGTTTATTCGGTTTAACCGAATTTTTGCTCACCCCTATCTATAAGTAGATTATTCACCAAATAGATATTTAACAGCTTTCTATCCATGAAGATTTGGAACAGGATCTACATGGAGTGATTTGAGGGATTTATCCATAGAGATTTTGAAGAAAATATCTAGATGGAGCTACATTTTTTTTTTTACTTCCTTAGCAAATTGGATGAGAGTATCACAATGGATATTCCTGTTAGAAGGGATTAATTGATTTGAATACTGAGGAAATTTGTTCTTCCGTCTTTTTATTATGTTACTAGTATTTTATTACATAGATCTTTATGATTGAAGCACTTTGATATGACAAATTTAAAGAAGGCCGATGTGATCCTATAAGCTAATCACATTATACTTTATCAAGAGTTGAACTGCAATTATGTAGTTAGTATTAGTAACCGTAGATCCATATGAGGGCAATTAAGAGCAAAATCCTAACAATTAGTAACAACTATTAGTATCTTAGTCCCACGAACCCTAGTTATTTGAGCTTCACATATTCTCTGAGAAGGAGCTACAGAACTACATGAAAGGAAAGAAATTGTGCGCACAAAATGTTTGCATATGTACCTCAAAAGTGCGGTTCCACAGAAATCTTCTTGCAAATGTAAGGGAAACCGTCCGCCGACATACATCAGAAAGAATTTTTGCATGTAGCTGATGTCCCCCTTGGGTGACTGTCACGACCCGCCATGAAATGGGAATATATATAAAAACCTCAATAACCTAGAGAAAGCCCCATTTCAGCACAAGGAGATTATGATATCACCTGAACAGAGAGCTGATAGAGGTGGAACTTGGAGGGAGCAGTGGAACTCCAATCGGCTCCCTCTCCGTCATCAATGTCTTCTTTTTCTTCCGGATCGGTTAGCTCTTGCTGATCGGTTGGCAACGGAAGGTCGTAAGCGGCGGAGGGCAAGGAGTCGTCGTTATCATCGCCGCCGCCGCTTCGGTGCCTTGGTGATTCGCGGTGCTTCTTCCCGCGCTTCCCCATCACCTGTCGCTCTAGGTTTAGCAGTCTCAAGGGCGATGCAGGGTTTACTAGAAATAGTTGAGATTGGGTTATACCTAGCTCTAAATGAATCAAACATTTCTATATAAATGAATAATATTTTTAATAAAATTTATACTTTTTACCGAAATAGATAATTTTTTTAAATATCTAAATTTCGTATTTATTTTTAAA
>JBBUKS010180645.1:0-23754 GCA_038050645.1 Hedychium gardnerianum
GAAACTGATCCATTAGTGATCTGGCAGCGCGCTGGGGGCGCCTCCAAGAGTTGGGGGCGTCTCAGTTGAGTTGACTCAGTTTCCAGATCTGATCCGCTTTGGCGGGTCTTCTGCGATGACTTAGATGAACGGGGGCGCCTCCATTAGTCTGAAGCGCCTTCTTCCAAACAGCGGGTGGGGCGCCTACAAGGATTGGGGGCGCCTCCATCAGTCGGCGCTTGAGGCGCCTCCATCGAACTGAGGCGCCTCACGCGCCTTTTCTTCCGAGGCGCCTCACGCGCCTTTTCTTCCGAGGCGCCTTCAAGACATAGAGGTGTCTCGGGTCTTCTCTGGTCGTCTTGGGTGATTGTCCAGCCATCCAGAGTTGAGCTCACTCGAACCCAACTCAGGCCTTCTCCTTGAGCAGGCTTCCTCCCCGGCTTCTCGTCCCTCGGACCGCGTCCTTCTCGCCTCGCGTCCCTCGGATTGTGTCCTTCTCGCTCCAACGGTGTACTCTTCCGCAGCTTCTCGTTCCTCGGATGCACCGAGCCCGTTGACTCGCTTCCCGTGCCATCCTTCTCATCCACTGCGTCTTCCGCTCAATTTCTTGTGTTCCTAAGTTCCTGCACATTTAGGCACAAGGATCAAATACCACAGGACATAACTTAACTCGGTTGATTACATCAAAACTACCCCGGGGTACTTACAATTATCACCTTTAGACATCTTGTTAGAAGTATTTTACACGAATTGCACTGAGTAGCAAGCACTTTGACAGATTCCCCAGTGGTCCTTGCTGCTCAATGGAGATGGGATTCGGCAGGAAACTTTACTAGTAGATCAGCGTATCAAATGTTGATACATGACGGTTGCATAGACTACTGGAATGACATTATATGGAAGCCCTTTGCAACCATCAAAGTCAGGTTCTTCAGTTGATTACTGTTACATGGTAAATTCAATATGCGCGATGTACTATGTAGAAAATGGGCTCCAATCTGGGACTGTTGTGTTATTTGTTCCAGATTTGAGGAGGAAACTGTGGTCACTTTCTCTTCTTTTGCCCTGGGGTCATCACCAGCTGGAGGAAGATTTATCTGAGCCTATCTTACATAGGCCTGATCAGTTAACAACAGAGATTTAAGTGTGACAAGCAGAAACGTCCCCCAAGAGCAAAGGGAGGACCTTCTTTACATTGGCGCAAATATAGCTCCACACAGCCTAGTGTCATAGATGCTCTATCATCCTCCAGGCCGATCCAATTGATTCCTTGCAAATTTGGGTGAATATTCTCTTGTTGTCGAGAGTTAGAGTGTTCATTAAAATTCAGGTCAAAGTTACATGCTGGAATTGGACAACTCACTGCAGCACTGATTAGCTCCTTTTGTGATGAGATATTTGAAGGCTTGAGCTATCATTATAGTTCAAATAGACTTCTGTAGCGTGCTCTACTTATATATATATATATATATGAGTGGACTTTCCTGGTTCACTCAAATCTTTTTTCAAAAGTAAAATCACTAGAGGTTGTGCATAGGAAAAATAAGCTCAAAATAAACATAGGAAGTTCAACAGAAACTAAAGAATAATACCCAGTTGTAGGAGTCACTATTATGTCAACTTTCTTGAAAGCTTCCAAGAAATAGTGCATGCTCCTTCTCCTGCATTTGTCAAATCAACAAAGTAGCATGTACTAATGTAGCAGATAAATCATCTATTAAAAAAATTATATTTCTATTAAACGAAAGACAAAATCCAGGGTTTAACTTGGTCCTGAGTTGGTTGTATCAAATCGGTTGATCAGAATCGGGAAATAAAACTTCCAAGAAAAAATAGAAAAGGGAAAATACATTAATATATCTTTTAATATTAAAATAATATATATTTCTCATATGATACAATACAGTTCATACAGTGTTGTACCAATATAAATGGTAATTAATATATATGGTAATTTATGTTTACATATTTATAAAAATAGCAATAATTGTTGGTTAATATAAATTGTCAAATATTTTAATTAAAATTCAATATAGGCTTTAATTAACAATGATAATTAATTTTTAATATTCGTATGGTCAGTAGTGCACTAAATTTCATACCCATATTTTATTGTTTAATGTGCTGTACCACAGACCTCCTCTGTCTTTTTCTTTAAAAAATTTATTTTCCAGAAATTGAAATTGAGAACTGTTATGATTATTAAACTTCTGTAGTTTCTGAAACAATTTTGAAGTTTTTTCTTTCTAAAACTACAATAATTTGTTATTTATTGATAGTGGTTATGTCTCACTGGAATATCTGTTTCTTTCTTTCGAAAAAACATGTTAAAGTACATTTAGCTTTTCCACAAGTTTTTTGTGATTAACAGTTTCTATGTCTGCAGTTTAGGTACGTACCAATGAACATTGTCTTTTCTACTTTTTCATCATGCATGTTAGGATATTATTGCAATTGGTTTTTAGTAAGAAATAAATTTTAGAATCTCCACATGGAAGAATATTGTTAGATACTAAATTTTTATCAAATTTAACTTTTTTACATTTTCAATTTTTTTAATGACTATTTGAGTTGAGCTAATGTAACAAATTAAATTTTAGGAGTCAAATAGATGATTAAGATCACATGGGCTCAAACTGGGATCAATTTGGGTGTCTTGGGTATCGAACCAAATTTCTATAGAGGGGTAGTCTAGTTTAATCATGTTGGGGTGACTTAGGGAAATCGTTGAGTTAGAGATTATATAATCTCTCTCACTGCATAAGTCCTCACCTAACAACTGCACCACCTCTCCTCCTGATCTCTTCTCTCCTCTCTCGTGTTTTACGTCGTCACTGCCACCACATCTCCAACGCCATAGGTGTGCCACAACTCCCCAACCACCTCCTTCCTCTTATCGGTTACTCACCCACTCCTTCCTAATCCCCTTCTTCCTCCTTTTCCTTTTGTCATGTTGTTACCTAAAGCTAACCAAGTCGTCGTTACTTGTGTCGAGAGGGATAACTGGCTACCTCTCCCCCCCCCCCCCACCCACCCTTTCCTTTCTCTCTACTCCCTTTCCCTGTGTCATAGCTTATCGCCGATCATCCAAAGCCCAAAGCCAAGAGGAACTGCCAACCCTCCTTTGTCCCTCTATCACTCCCTCTTCTTGTGCCTCTTCTAAGCAAACACTATTGTGGTTGGCCTCCTCTAATCTCCTTTCTCTCCTCCTTTAATCTCCTTTCTTTTCAGTTGTTTGTACAATACTACTGATATCCTGTATCTTTGGGAGAAATCGTTACCTTGCATCCAACTGATTCTCACCTTACACATCGACTAAATTAGGGGTGTGAGTTCAGCAAGTTTTTATTTATACGGTTGTTGAATAATCATCTAATTTTAGAGATTAATAATTACTTGTTATTTAGGTGACAGTGGACAAGATGGGCAAAAGATCCCATTGGTGAGGTCACGAAAGCATCTCACGTGAATGTTCCAAGTCTTTCAACTTCCGCATAGCTTTTCCTCCTTCAAATCTCCTCCATCCCAGCATGAGTGAAGCTTCTCCCACACAACCGTGGTACTCACACAATTGTCCAACACCACATGACCGTTTCCCTTGCACAAGCTTGCCTAGCCTCCATTGCACTCGCACGAGCCACCGAACCACTCGTTACTCTTGTGCAAAAATTGTCAGCGCCACACCCCTACCTCTATGCACCTAGGGCTCTACCACCTTTTGCACACGTGTGGAGCACGGCCCAAACTTTCATGCACACCTCGATGCTGCCATCCAATTCTCATACATGCTCCAATATTGCAGCGCATAGAGTTCCACCTATCGCTCCCTGCCCTCACTTTGAGTGTTTATAGTCACCACAAGGAAATCTCCTTTATTCCCCTTTCTCCTCTCCTTCCCTCTCTTACCCTCCTTCCCCCTTTTCTCTTCCTTCTCCTCCTAAATGATTCCATCACTGTATCTCAACCAACTCCAATAAAACACAAGACTATCTCATTCTAACCCTGATTTAGAACAAGAATTTAGACCATACCTTAAGTTAGCCCCATATTAAAAATTGTGAATAATTAAATATAAATTTGGTACCTTATTAGTTTGTATGCCCATGTAGGATTATAAAAGGAGTTTATAAGTCCTAGAATATTTTTTAAATATAAACCAAAGTAATACACTAGGTGATGTTTAGGTTATCTCTTCTATTTTATCTATCACCTCCCATTAATACTTTTATTTGATGCACAACACTCAGTTTTCATATTGATAACGTATAATTAGTCAAAATTCCTATTATATCCATTTCAGTCAATTAACTTTTTAATTATACAAGCTCATGTTTTGAGGTAAACAAGCTAAGCTAACTAGGAGGGGATTATAGGATTAAAACTCATTTCAATTAATCTAAACATGCTTTAAAATGTGTCAAGTGTGCACAACATGATACAGACATGTATCATTTCATTCAAAGAACAAACTCCGACATTGAACCATACTGTAAACCTTGATTAATTGACATGTTATTTGAGATACAAGAGTGTCGAAGATGATTGTTCAACTCAACTTTGAGGATCAACATGCAAAAAATCTTCACCAAACCACTCAATTCAACACTTTTTTTCATTTTATAAAACAAGTTAGGGGTATTGTTTTACTTGTGGTTTGGGGTATTGTTTAATAAACAAGTTCTGCTAGTGAATTTGATATGTAAGAAAGTTTTACTTTATCTTAATAGAGTGGCACCACCATCAGCTAGATATAGAATCTGGTCTCATGAGTAAAATAACAAATATTCTTAATCCACCTTTTGTTTCAAATTGGCTAATTTGAAGTGAATGAAATACCAAAATACACAAAAAAAAAAAAAAAAAAAAAAAAAGATTCTTAGTTATGAGTTTGACTTCCACATCCAACTATAGCACCATAATGACAAAGCAACCATCTAGTACTCGTCAATTGAAAACCCATGAAACATAACAGTGTAACAACCTGCAGCATCTTAATATACTAAAAAAATAGTTTTCTATATATTGCTTACCTAAGTCGTTGGGAAGCAACATAATCTGATGCAGAGAATGATCGAAAAAGGGCCAAACTAGTCCGAGTATCAAGAGTCAACAAAGAACCATTGCTACAAGAGAAAAACAATATTCTCAGGACATAATAACCATCATCCATCTCTATGGAAATAACATTACATTGTTATTGGCAAACCTTTGAGTAGAGAACAGTAAGAAAATGAGCCTCTCTGTCAATGGTAATCAATGAAGGAATGCAATTGTAATAAAGTAGAAAGATAGAGAGCTTTAAGATAGAGAATTTCTGCAATTATGGGTGCAACATGATCTTTTCCGAGGTTCAATTAAAGTAGTACGGGATAAGAAATGTAAAAAAAAAATGAGAAGGAAAAGGGCAAAGACAATTACTGACCTCAAGATCTACAATCCTACAATGATCAGAAAAAAGGCAAATGCCAAAACAGAATAAACAGGTGAAAAAAGACAATGGACCTTTGTAGACAAAAGTAAAACCAGTTAGTTTTAATAAGAGAGAAGTCAGCAAGAGTTGCTATTGAGGAAACCAAGTAGTTAGAATGGAAATCGTGATAACTATTTGGCAATTTGCTCTAACATGTTCGCACGAACATTTTTACAAGAATTGAAGCAAGTCTTTCCTTCGGAACATATTCAGCAAGTTTAAGTGAGAATCCAATTAATGTTGTAACTCGAGTTCTGAAAAAGCACATAAGATAAAAGAAGCTGACATGGAATGTGTCATCATGCAGAGAAAAATATGGAAATTAATTGGACGAAACAAAAAGGATTCTAGTGAATAGACAACTTAAAGAAAAAAAGAAAAAATAATAGATAAAGTGAAAAAAGAAAATGAAATTTAAACAGTGGAGCATACCCAGCTTCACAATGTGCATTTAATCCACAGAGTGATTCAGAACCAATTGAGACCAAATGGGCAGTCCGCATCTCCTCCAGCTCAGGCAATATAATCTCTCGTATCTTGAAGCATAAAAATAAAATACTAAAATACAAGGATGAAATGCATAAATACAGAGTTAGAACATAGAACGTCTCCTCTAGCTCAAGCAATATAATCTCTAGCATCTTGAAGCACAAAAAAGAAATCCTAAATACAAGGATGAAATGCAAAAGTACAAAGTTAGAACATAGACCGCCTTTACATCTACCATGGAGCACAGGCTTGAGCACCTTCCTAAACTACATATATTTCTCAACAAAAAAAAAACTTGAAACAACTGGGCTTACCTGGCATCCAAAGCTAGCTGCAAGATGATTAACAACATCTTCACATTTATTTGAGATTTCACTGCTAGAAACATCATGGAACCACTGAAAAAAAAAAGGAACATTTGTTTGCATATCTTGAAGGCTGTGACACATTCAATTTACATGGGAATGTACAATACCTCCGTGTATTTCCCCAGCCTTATCGCTTGCAAGATATTTGAATTATCATCAGTAGATAACTTTGGTATACAAAGGGGAGACTACACATGATATACAATTAGGAAAGTAATAGTCAAGCCAAGACAAAGACTACTGAAAATCATAAAATATTTTTATTTTGGCAAAGTAGAATTTTTAGAATGATTTGCTGAGGAGTATTTGCTTAAGCATTTACAGATGTTAAACAAACAAATAGGATTAGGACAAGTAAAAACTGTCCCGCCAAGAGCTCCTAAAATCAAACAATTGGCACTCTTAAAATCACAACAATAAGAAATAAAAGTGATGATTGAATCATTGAAGTTCAAATAAATAATCATGAAATGTGAACAATTGCTAGACACTAAAATTTATTTAAGATCAAGCATGATCACTTCTTGTATCCAAATTATTTCTCCTGGCAATGCCAAGTGCACATAGTAATTGGTTACATTAAAGAAAGTATTGTTCAAGTTGCTAGGTAGGCCTAGAGGCATGGTGGAAAGTTTTTTTTTTAATTCCTCTAGTTCATGCTGCTTTCCAGATTTGATCAGTTGCAAATATCAAATAGCACAGTTAGAGAAATGCAATAAAAAAGATTAATTTCATTCATATAATTGTTCAATTACATTAGTGAAACTCTATACAATCTAATTGTCTAGAGGGCACCTTCACTAACAAGTATTGAAGAAAATTACTTGATTGTAAGAGAATTATTACGTAGTATAAAGTCTCCCTTTTGAGCTAAGTTTTCAGACATAATTCCTCAGGGAGAAACCAGAAATTTCAACAATCATCTCCCCTCATTCATTCATCTACCTATTATGCAATTGCCAGCTTCATCTATCCACTTAAACTAGACCAAGGTGTTCCATAATTCATCCTAACATATTTGCAGGTACCAGATTCGTCAAAACCTCTTCCACTTCCAAATTTAACCATAGTAAGTTGTTTAGGGAGCTCAAGATGCCATGTGGTTCAATACTTTTCCTTGGTCAAATCCAGCAACACCAATAAAGTTGCTTCATGTATCCCTCTTCCTCCACAACAAGTATCTGCACAGAACCAATTCGTAATTTCTTCATCACCAATCACAACCTAGCCTTTGTGCAAAAACTCCTTAATAGTGACAAACAAGACCCTTGTAAAAAATGCATGTATGTGTCTGCACCTCTACACCATACCCCAGGCAGCTAAATCCGTTTTACACCTGCTAACACTAGCTATGCTGGGACCAAAGTGGCTCACAGTTATATTTAGCTCCTGATTTAGAATCTCTTCGCCTTTAATAAAAGGGGCATCATATCAAGGGATACTGAGTCCATGAGTTGAGGCATCTTCTACCTGCTTCTAAGCAAATGGAGGTCCAAATTTGTGCTCATCTCCCACCTGGGAACTGTCACACTAGGCCTCAAGGAAGTGTTATCTTATGTTGTTTTCTTGTTTAGTTCTTTTCCCTTCCTCATCTACCAATAAAAGGGTACTTCTCACATGCCTTTCACTCATTCCTTTTAGCCATAATATTCTTCACCAATCTTCATGCCCTCATATACCACAATAAAAAACTATATCTCGAAGAATCAACACTTGGTACTTCTCTACTACATATGCACTTGCACGTTCCCTTTTCTTTCAAGGGTGATGCACTTCTTGTTGTATGTAATATAAATAGCATGTTGCACTTCATAGGTATTTTGTGGTGCCTACTTTGTTCATCTAGTGTATCCTAAAAAGATAAATTAGCACCATGCTCTACCAAATATCTTTCGTAGCTATTCTCGTCTGTAGAAGGCCAATTGTTGTATTCACCTGAGTCACATTGTGAATTTATGATCTAATAACACGACCTTCTCTGAGTTACTCTATTTTTAGCTCTTTGGCCTTTCCATTTGAATCAATACACACACCTCCTCTATAAGTGTATAACCAAGACATGACTATACTCCAACACTTTCCAGAGACTCAACGGCCTCCCATTACCTACCATCCCAGATCTTACCTCTAATTTAGATATCTCTATTGTTTCTAACAAAGGTACTAGACAGTGTTCTACTTCACATCCACTTTCTTACTCTTTATATTATATGTCACTGTCACCCATATATTTTGCTTCTTGTCCACCAAAGCTTCATAAGCAATTCCTAGAAATGTCTTAGAAGCCCTTTTGGATCCCAGTTGGCAGGAGGTGATGATCAGAGAGATGGATTTTCTTTGCTTAACAGTACTTAGTAGTTAATTCTTCTCTCTCAAAAGAAGTCTACAGTGAGATACAAGTCGATATCAGTATTAGATGCTCTCAAAAGAGCACTATACACTTGGTGGTCTTCCTTAACCCCTCCTCTATTTATATTCAAACTCCTCCCCTACCCTCCATCCCCATGATTTGATTCCTTCTGTTGCATCTTGTGCCATCCACAATCACACATTAGTTGTGACCACATGTGACTGACCACGAGAATAAATGTGTGGTACTAGCGGCACTTGGTGCCAACGTGTTTGGTGTGCGACCCATTTTGTGTGTCGACCTCACAAAGAAAGGATAATTTTCAGCTATGTCAAATGGCACAACTTGGTACCATAAACAATGGTTTCATAGGATCAATTCTAGATGGTATCACATGTGACTAGCCTTACCTCAATCAGTATCATGGGAACTATATCAACACAGGTGGATGACATTTACTTGTGCCAATATACAATATTAGCTCATTTTGACCTGATATCGATTGACACTTGAAACCATCCTACAGTAATAATATAATATTTTCTTACAACCAAGCAAAATAAATTTTCTCTGCCCTAGATTACCAAACTCACTACCCATCCTCAGAAGTGGTATAAAAGACAGGAAGTATCGGTTCATCAATGGGAATTCTAATGTATGTTCCATTTTCTCTTGTTGAGATTGAAATAGACATCATTCATTCATTCATACTCAATATGCACTAAAATAGTTTTAAGTGTTAATTGATGACACGACCAAGACATATCAGTTCGATCACCACACCAAGACCAATATTATACTAGCATTATTAAATCACTAAGTAGCCCATGTGAACTTGACTTCAATGAACTGACCAAAATACAAAAATTCCTGTTTTAATGAGTCATCTTGGATTTCACCTTCTAGCCATGAGTAAGAAATAAAACACTTAAAAGAGGGAAGGTAGAAAAGAGAAGTAACAATGGACCATATTGATAGAAATAGAAAAACCACTAAAAGAAGAGAGGAGCAAAAGAAGAGATGTATGAACCGTAGCACCAGCTATAGCAAAGTGGGGCGAGGCTAGAGTTACAGAAAGTGAAATGTCTTTATATTCAATACCTATACATGATCTAATTTTAATTATGTGAGTCCAACTCCAACTCTCAGTGACTAATCAATATATATCTAGAAACATATGGAGAGAAAAATTCTAATGCAAGATGTCTAAGAGCATTATCTAATATGGGTCTTAGAAAATTTAGAATTAATCTTAGGAGGAAGTTACAAAAACAATGTTCCCATTTGGTGCACAAAGCACATTTTGGTATCAAAAATTCATATCTATTAGTAGAAATCTATGTTGTATTTTTATAATGTATTTCACTAAAATTTTAATTCAATTGACTTTATGATTGGTATAACCTTATATTTGGAATTAATTAACCAGGTTAAGTGAAAGAGGTTAAGCGAAAGAGTATTACAAAATTGAAACTCATGAGTTGATCTTGGAGCACTTGAAGTGTGCTAAATGTGTGGTATTGGCATGGCACAGTACCTAAATTATACCCTTTCTACCAAAGGTCAAAGCTCTAACACAAAGCAGACTACGTTACTTTCAAGCATGTGAACCATCAGTTTTCATGGCAACAAAAAAAATTAATTAGTTTTCTTATTCACAATTGCCAAAAAGGACGTGTATATTAGATCAACCAAGATAATTCGAACAAAAATAAAGGAATTTCTCAATAGAAAATAAGTGTTAGACATGAAAGGATCAAAAGATTTTTGTCAGTTATTGATCCAAATAAAGGTGGCTACCTTTTATAATGCACTTTACAAGACTCAAAAAATATAGGAATCTCACTCTTATATCCAACAAAATCTCATATTCTTGTTCACAAACCAGGTACCATCAAGCATATTTTGATTATTTTATTGTGCAACATGAAGCAATGCCAAAGGCAAATAAGTAAGTCAACAGAGTATCAAATTTTAGTTTTGGTTATATTATAGACCTAAGAATATGCAAAAATTTTGCAAAAGCTGAATATTTATATGGAACTTCACACGGTTCTTTAGTACAGTAACAATCAGAGTAAACTGGATAAAGTTTAAATGTGGGAAATAGAAACTTCTGCTTACTGGGTTAAAAATAATTCTATCAGATTCAGAGGTTCCTGCCATTGCTGCATAACTGAGCCAAAGGACTTTATTAGAATCCAATTAAACAGTTTAAGACAAAAAGGAAATATAAAGAACTAATCTTAACATAGGAAGGCAAGGAAAATACAAAGGTAAGCAAATCCTATTTGAAAAAGACAATTTAAGTAGAAAAATTACAAATATTGTAAGAGAGGTTTCTTACATCAACATTGCATCCTCAACTGTGGAAGCAAGAGGAGAAACAACTTCAACAGTCCCACAATCACACAAGGCCCTACAAAAACATCATGTTTTCCAGAAAACCAAAAGTGTTATAATTGCATAATGAATATACCAGCACTATTCGTATACATGATCTTATAAGAGCTATCATCGAGTTTGTTGGTTGAAAATGTATAGGTCTAATCCAACATAGGGAATTGACATAAGGTTGTGTGTCTGCACATGTGTGTGTGCAAGTTTATATTTTTCTAAGATGCTCTATAAAATCTTAGGACGTAACTTTTTCTTTTTTTTACTTCTGTTTAATTCTATTAAAGTTAATTGACAAACCACTTATCTCATAAGCTCGAGCTCAAGCTTTTAAGATTAGTTGTTGGGATAAATGGTTAGTAATTCAACTTTCATATAGTTTCAAAGCAGGTCGGAAGTTCAAATTCCACTAGCTTTTAAAAATTTATATAGTTAATATGTTGGCTGGGTGGGGTCAATCAAGTCAAACACCTTAACCACACATGAAGGGAGACTTTTAACAATATAGATTCATTGTGTAACCTCTACACCACTTCATTCTCTTCACTAAAATATAGATTCTCACATAGCCTACAGATCACATTTCACAGTCAGTTGCCTACTCAAAATTTCATCCACATCCATCAAAAGTTGTACTTCGGTGCTACAGTATCTCAATCCTCCAATTTGGCTGCCAGACAAGTAATTTCGCCCCTTTTTTCTCTTGGCTTGAATCACATAGTTTTGTTTTGGTTAGATTTGTTGGATAATTCAAGTTTTTTCATAAATAAGTTTATTCGCTGTTATAAACTCTATTTGGAAAATTGAGTGTTGACTTCAGCACTTTAATTAAAATAGCAACTAACAGTGATCAAAATCTTTCTAGTAGATGCTCTTTGAAAAGATAGCATCTTTGGAATTACAGAATTCACCTTTCATCGTGGCATCATTGTCCTATTAACAAATTGGTGAATGCGGATTAGTAGAGAATTCAGTCGCCAAATATAGGTGGCTTTTTACAAAAGTGTGAAAAACAGTTACTTGGAGATAAACAAAGATCCAATATCAAGTTTTTCAGATTTGCAAGCATTTTCAATTGTGAATCCAGAGGTATATCAAATATAAATCCGCTTATGTGTGACTAAACCCACTAGACCCCAAGCATTTTGCAATTGCATTGTCTGAAGGAAGGTAGTTCTTTGACCGTACATATTCACACATTAGTACGGAGCTCTTTGGTTGTATCAGCATCTAACCCTCGGCAATGTCAGTGGTGCATTCTGGATTCACCAATTGGGGTTGCATGCTTTAGTTCCCAGAAACTCACCGAAAAGACGAATATCAGCTTTTATCGGAGCAAGGGATTGAATGAAATAGTCTGCCCAATAGGAACTAATGGCGTTGGGGTTAAGGTTGAGAACTTTCCTTAGAACTAGGAGAGACCTTCTGCTTGTCTTTAGATGATGTTTCTAAACGACATTGATTTCATTGCCTCTAGGTTGGCACCAACGCATGGAGCAAGAAAATGAATTGAATGTCGATCTCACAAGAAAGATATATATAGCTTCTTCTCCACATAACTCTCTTTGAGCATCCTGCCCTCCCTTTCCTAACTTGAAGGATGCTGGCAGAATTCTATCTATCTGTTTATCCATCAAATAGATATCCCACTTTTTTGGTTTGAGCACACTGAACTTTAAATAGTGAGTTTTCACATATAGAAGTTATATATAAAGCCCCTCTGTAATCAAGAGAGTAAAAGCCTATAATGCCTAGTGAGCAAAGGAGCCTAGAAGTGAGAAGTGGAAGAATCATTTTCCCGTCTATAGAATAGTCAACACCCAGTCAACTGATCAGTGGAACCGGGCTTTCTTTTCTTTCATTTAACTAGTAAAAGCCTATAATGCCTAGTGAGTAATCGAGCCTAGAAGTGAGAAGTGGAAGAATCATTTTTCCCGTCTATAGAATAGTCAACACCCAGTCAACCGATCAGTGGCACTGGGCTTTCTTTTCTTTCATTTAACTTGACACTTGAAGGAATGTCCTTTATTAGCTAATGTGTTATGGGAAGCTTTTCATCACTACTGCATATGCAGAACCTAAGATCGTGCCCTTCCCATTTTGATAGCAGTCTCCAATAGTTTTGAAAGGCATTCACTAATTGCTTCTTTATAAAAATTTATGCTCTCTGGGGTTCCCAATGTTAAGAAGTATGTTTTTCCAGAAAGAACAAAGGTTAGCCTCGCATGAACTAAGGAATCAATCTTCCCTGCTTATGTAGATCCTTCCACTTTACCAAGTCAAGTAAACTAGGCCATCATGTCAGTTAAGCATATTCCACTTCCTCTAACAAGGTCTCTCGGAAACGCCTCTTGTAAGGTCTTTAAGGTCTAGATGATATGGCTTTAGACACCCCACATGAAATATAAGGTGGAAGCTTGGAAAGAATGGGTTCTCAGTGTTGAAGGAGCAGCCTTCTTTCTTGAGATATTCGCTCGACCATTCAATTATTATAAGTTTGAAAGACTAGGGAGGGGGTTGGTAAAGAAGAAGGCTTCACTATTGCTCCAATGGTTTGGTCGGTTAGAAGCTTTGCAAGATGCAAATAAGGTCGCTTTGCTCTTCATAGACAAGGCTCGTTATGGGAGGAGCTTGTGTAGTGCTAGCTTGTTCTCTAAGGAATGAAAGGTCATCGAGGCCCAATGAGAAGAAACCCACAACCGCCCACTCTCATGTACTATTTATGGATTAAGAAAAAAAAAAACTATATAACAAGGGTCTTTCCATCTAGAGATATCATGTTCATTAACTTTTGGCCTGTCATAGTCTCTTCACCTTTTTCAAGACCCCAACGACTTCTTCATTACTCAACATTGGTAGATCTCTTATCCTGACCGAATATTCATTCATAAGTCTTGCTTACTAATCATTGGAGGATTTCTTAATAGACGCTTAGGCTATCACCGATCTACATTGTCCATAAGGCTCTTTTTTGAAAGGTTCTCTCTTCCGAGATCTTTACCTATTAATCTAATACTTCAAACGCTCCCTAACTTTGGGCATATATATTATATCCACTTTGTTATATAAACTTAGAAAAACTTGCATAAGCAAAAAAATCATCTAGACATGAAAATAATGAAAAGGAAACATAAAATTCACATGTAGGCAAATTCAAAGTTAAAAGAGTTAACAAAGAATATAGCCAAGGATCCTTTCGACATCTAATTATTAAATTTTTGAAAATAGTTGATGGAATGGAGCACAAGCAGCCAAATCACCAACAAAGGCTAATAGCGCATCCACATAAATTCCTTGCAACCGATCCAAAGGCAAGCGAATGGGTTGATAGTGTTAGTGCAATCATGCCCCAAGTGGTCGAGTTTGACCAAGTCATTTTGATATGTTTGGCAAAGGGTTTAAGTTAGGTTAATGTTGTATACTTGTATTCACTGACAAGGTTTGTCTAAATATACGTGTAGAAATCTTGACGGTAAGAAAGTCTAAGTAGGTGCAATGGTTGGAAAAGTCTAAATAAATTAAGGTTGACATCTTGGCAGATGGAGAAGTTCAATTAGCATTGGTAGATAAGGAAGTCCAATAGAAGTTGACAAATGGTGAGGTACAATTAGGACAAGGTTGACCAGATACTTGACGAACAAAAAAGTTCACTAGGAGTTGACAGATGAAGAAGTCCAAGTAGATCTTAGCAGATAGAGATGTCCAAAAAGATATTAGCAGACAGAGAAGATCAACACAGTTAGAAGAAAGCTTAAGCACGGCATGTGTCGATGAGGAAAACTCGTAGGTGAGGCCTCTTGGCAAACAAAGGAAGATTTGGACACGAAACTCCTACTAGACGGAAGAAGACCCGAAGGTGTTGAGATGACTAGACAGGTATTGAGTCAATGGGAGACAGAAAGTGCAGATAAACCTTCAGTAATCAAAGTTTCAGTTAATCTCCACCTCTAAGGAGAAAAAATAGTGGGATTTTTAAGGGATGACTCACCTTATAAGTCAGTAGGTCATGAAGTAGGAGTTGACGTCTCGAACCACATTAAACAACTTTTGTTAGTATTGCTTCTTTTGATTTTAAATTATCTTATTTTCAATGCATGTATCTGATTTTAACATAAATACTAATAAGTATAACAAATTTTGGTGTTTATTCACCCCCTCTACTCACACCACTGGTCCTGAGAGATAGCATAGGCTAGAAGTGGTATTTTGCCCCCAAAGTTCTAGCATCGCAATTGTAAGATCACAAACTAGCATTAGCAATGCTCACAGCATAGAAGTACTCGTACTGAGTGGAGACACGCTATTAAGTTGAGAGCAAAGATTAGCAGTAGCCATGCTACCCAATGTTACTTATAGATCTTTAATGGGAGAGGTTTGCCCTTCGATCAATGGTTATCCTAGACTTGCTTATTGAGCGACGGATTCACACTCCAGCAAGATGACATTAGTGGTATCGCTCATAGCTTAATGGTATCAGATATCAAGACAGGGCTAATGTAGGTCACCTACTCAAGCCCATTGGCTTGAAAGTAAGCCCGCTCAAGAAAGTTAAACAAAAAATAGGGCACAAGAAGCAACAACTAAAGTGGTTTCGCCGAGTGTAGAAGAGGTTTACTAGGTGGATTCTAGGTTCACGACTAAGAATTGCAGAGTAGATCTGGATAGACCATGGATGGCTCTAGGAGGCAATAAAAGCACCTCACATTGAGGATTGATTGGCTTCCATTGCAAGGTTTAAAATATCATACCGTGTCAAGCAACATAGTCAAAATGTATCGCTCTGATAAATTATTGATACTCAAAACTACTCGAAACTACTCAACACGGGTGATTTATCTTATGTTGATGAGCATCATGTTAAACTAACATTCGACATCGTTTAACATGTTTTTTTTATTTTTTTGAGCTTTTGTTATGCAATACAATGATAAAATTGAGTCATTCCATATGAGAGTTAAGAATATCTGTGTTACCCTTTTATTCTTCTTTTTCATATCCTTCTTCCTCCATCCAATTCTCCACCAGCACCATATGTCGAAACGTTAATATGTATCAAAATAGTATTGTTTCAGTCAAAGTTGAACCGTTGACATGACTTGAGATTTTAAACCTTGCTTCATTGCACTCTCAATAAGATGATTAGAGCCCCTTTAGGTTAGGAGGAAAAGATAGATCAAGAGAGGGGCTCAATCACCATTTGGGGATGAGGGATTCCATTACAACAAGGAGTGTTTGGCAAAGAATGCATGCAATGGAGGATCGAACCAGACATTGCAAGGCTTGTGAGTAGAAATTTAGGTTTAAACCACTAAACACTTGGGTCGCATGCGCTAGTGCTCAAGAGAAGAAATTTAGTGATTCATGTGCAATCAAGATAGAGAGTAAGAGAGAGAGAAAGAGGATCTAGAGAAGAGGGACAATGAACCTTACCTTAGGGAAATATCTCCTTTTTGAAAATGCTAATTTTTCTAGAAAGCGGACTTTGATACTATATGGAATCTGGAGATTGAAGAATATTGCATTGTTTCATAGAGAAAATCATCAAATGGGTGCATATAGACATATTAAAATCTTACACCTAAAAGTACTAGTGTGATACTATCATACTAAACCACTTGACAAATAAACCTATTGATCTAATATCGCCAACACCTTACACATTCAACTAATCAATTTTTGTTCTAAGCTCTCAAGCATTGACTTAGATACACAATGATTTATGTGACTACTCCATTGCATATGCTTGATCTCGCTCTCATTCTTGATCACAACGTTTAAGGCACTATGTGCAACATCAAGTTGGGCTCATGCATAAAATTAACCTAGATTACAAAACCCAAGAGGGTAACAAAAAAAAAGACAAAATAGACTTCTAAATCATCTAGTGTTTATCCCAACTACTTGGAGTTGGTCATGTAAATCCCATTCCTCCATTGATTTTTATATAAAAAAAAATATTTAATTTTATAACTACCAAATTTCTAAAAAAATAAAATATAAAATTCGACTCAATCAATTTTGGAAATTTTAGATTCAAGATTTTTTCAATAAAATCAAATTTGAAAAAAAAAATTATCTTTCAATTTGATAAAATAAAGAATAAAAAAATTAATATGATTCATTTAGCACACATTGATTGTAATTATTATATATATTGTTATATTCCAACAAAATGAATTAAAAATAGTAAAAAAAAAATTTAAAAATTAAGTTCTTTAACTTAATCAAACTCTGCCCATGGCGAACACTCTATCATGGTCGATCCCAAGACTAAATAAAAGAGGAGGGTTGCGTTAGGTTGTCAACCGGCGTTAGATATAGACAAATATTATGTATTGATCTACTAAACCATTTTTACATGACCAACTCTCCTCCCTTCTCTCCCTCAATCTCTCTTCTTTCCCCCTCTATTTCTATCATTTCGCCACACTGTCATGTCAAAGTCAACGAGTGAAATGGTAAATTCCACCTATACCGATTGGCATGGTTTGGCACCATAAACCATGCTCCCAACTATTTGATACCAACTAGATGGATCATGTTACTCATTGATATTTAAATTCTACATTGAACATCAAAAAGTGCTTTATACATGACCCAAGAGTTAGGTATTTCTTCTGCTCTTTCAAAAAGAAAACTAATCAATATATTCTAGCCTCTAGTAAGAATGATAAAGAATATTGTGGTATCCATATCCATTTAAAGAACTACATGAAATAAATAAGTTGAAAATTCAAAAAGGAATACCCTGTTATATCTGTACGTGAATATGTTGTCTTGAGTCCTACAATGCCACAAAGTGAGGATGGAATCCTCACTGAACCTGCCTTCAAAATATAAAAGAATTAGAACACATGTACAAATTGTGAATGACAAGAATATAGAAACTCATTTTATTTACACAACCTCCACCATCTGTCCCTACTGCTGCAGAAATCAATCCAGATGCAACAAGTGCTGCAGGACCAGAAGAAGATCCACCAGTGTATCTTTCAGTCGAATGTGGGTTTCTTACCGTTCTGAGGAAATTGAAGTTGAATTGGTGCATAAATTGTGCTAGTATATATATATATATATATAACTAATTTAATCATCTTCTTCTGAGAATTATTTGTTAAGAATCAGAAACTAAAGTCTCCAAAAAAATTTTATTGGAATTCAGATATATCAGCCTTCAAAAATTGAACATCACAAGGTTTAAAATCTCAACCCGTACCGACATTTCGGTCCCGGACCAGAACGATATAGTTTCGGTACCGTATCGTGCTGTGCCGATATGGTTTAGGTATTTTTTAAATATAAAATATATTAATTAAAAATAAAAAATAATTTAAATATTTAAAAAATAAAAAAATATTTTTTTTATAAAAAATACGAGATTTTAATATTTTTATATGATAAATAAATATAAATTTTATTATATATTTTTATTTTTAAAAAAATAAAATATATATGTTAAATTAATGGGATAAATTTATTAGGGTTTAATTAAGCCTGTTTAAACCATCCCATTTATAATGAGGAGTTGATTAAAATTATTAACGCAAGTTTTTTTTTAAGTTTCCTAGGTTTTAATACATCCCCTCCCCCCTCCCCCCTCCCCCTTCCCCCCCTCCCCCCCTGCGGGCACGCGTGTCTGTGCTGCAACCCTGCTGGAGTCGCTGAGGCGTCGTAGCCCTTCCGGGTCGCAGGGCGTCGCGATGCTTCAGCGACCACGTGGGGGTCGTCGGGGTCGACCCCGCAGGGCAGGACAGCCTGCGGTGCCCGTGCCGGCCGAGTTCCGGTGTCGGGTTGCGGGCGGAACGGTAAGTTTCGCTCATCTCGCCCAACACGAAACGGTATTTTAAACCAAGGAACATCAATCCACGTTATTTGCGATATCAAAACAATTAAGATAAAAATAGCACGATTGAGTATGTCATTAAAACATATATTGGAAATAAGGAATCAAAACCTGATATAGAAAAGGAAATTAATAGTGAAGATTCTGAACTAGACTAAATATGAAAAAAACAAAGAGAATAACAAAATGCATATACAAGGAATGAAAATAGAAATAATAGAAGAATATAAATAGGAAAGGGAAACATACTTAGGAATAGATTCCTAAGATATATTCAATAATCTTCAACAACTTCTATACTAGAGTTTTAAAAAAAAAACTTTGTATTTGCAAAACCAAATTAATAAATTTAATGACGAGCATCAGAAAAGGATAGCCTCTATGGAATTAAATGTGATTATAGGTGTCGGTCCAAGTCTGTTATCCCTATTATTCCAAACACTCCTCAAGCTGGGCAGAAATATTTCCAACCATGATTATTATCTACGTTTAGATATTAAATGCTAATCTTCAGCAAGTTTGGACATTCCACCAAACCAGTATGTAATCATTAGTATGATGCAAGTATGATGTAGCTAAAATTTACTAGAAATTGACTCTTTGTCAAGTTTTTGGATAGCATGGTTTAAGACTGTAAGACCCAACTATGATCTTTCACAGTATGTACCCATGTGTTCTCTATGCTGCCGATTCTTGAAATATGCTAGTTTAAAGTAAAATTTCAGTACGTAGGAATACAAGGACTGAAAGACAGCAAGGATATGACAAAAGGGGGAAAAGATGATTTCCAATAGCAATTTTATGGAAAATATATATATATATATGCTGAATTAGTAAGATTAGCTGGTTAATTGGTAGAATTGAGTAGTTAGTATGGTCACAATATAAATTTTATTTTGTCACAATCTATAAAAAGCATAAAATCATAGAAAAAGGAGTATTGTACCCATAATTGGGGTTGTTCCCAGTTGTTCCAAGCCCCAACTCATGCATGTTTGCTTTTCCTATGAAAATCACACCACAACTTCGTAGTCTAGAAACACATATTGCATCTTCTGTGACAGTATGAACGTTGTGAAACCATGTTGTAGCACCTGAATCAGGATACAAATTAAGCCAACAATATTTAACTCGTCTCCAAGAATTACTCAAATTGATTAATAAAAGATTTGACTACACAACCTTTAGTTGGGTGAGGACAGCAATCTATGTCATCTTTAATGGCCATAAATATACCATCTAAGATGGAAATGGGTTTTCCTGGATGTTCCATTGAAAATTTTGCTCAAATAAAGGGCACAAAGTCAAAGAAAATAGGAATCATCACTTCAAAAACTGTGTATGAATTAGCTTCACCATCTCCAAATCTTTGAGTGGAAGCTGAGGCTTGCCTCCTCACTTCATCTGCACTAAAAGAGACCAGAAATGGTGCATTTGACTTTTCCACGACAGAAATAATGTGCTCTGCAACCTACATCAAATCCAAGTTGAGTCACTCTTCTGTCTAAAAGCTGCAAAACTTCACAATCTTTGTCAACTTACAATAGATGGAGTCGTAAAAAATTTTCTATATGCATGTGCATAGTCGCGAATTTTCCAGTATAGAAATGGCGATGAAGTATCATGATCCCATTCTCGAGAAGAATCATAGCTTGGGAGGCACTCCAGTGCTGTTTGAACACGTTCAACAGGGTGTCTTTCATCGCCTAGGAAAACTACTCCAGGCTCTGGCTCTGAAATGTTTTACACATTTTACACATTGTATGCTCACCAAACAGACAGGGTCATCAGATATAATCGTAGTCCAAAAGGAACATCAATTAAGGATAAACTGCCTATAATCTTCTTTGTGTCCGTAAACTATCTACTGATAGAGTAGGAATGCAATTGCAAGTCTGAACATGTTGCGTTAGTTATTTATTGGTGTTACTGCAGACTAGACACCAACTCAGTTGAACATTGTAAAACTCCAGGGTGAAATTTTAAATCTTATTGTTCACACAACATAATAAATTAGGGTGTAGTGGATAATTTAGCAAGATACTATGAACGGAAAAAAGAAAACACAGTTAAAGATTCACTATCTGAGAGTCTTAATAAGCCATCCATGGATATTGGCGTCGCTTATAGCTTTACACATCTTACTTTGAGGTGGGTACTCTGGCTTAAACATCGGCCGCTCGGGGATCACAGTATTCCTCAAAATCTGCACGATAGATAATCGAATTTGAATCATGCCGTCCACGGCAAGGAACAAGAAAGACAGTAAAAAAAATCCGACCTTCGTCAGGCCATTCTGTTCTTTCAAGAAACGGGCGATGAGAGAACCGAGAACCGGGGCTTCCATCAGCCAAGTGAAAAGCAAAAACCCATAGCCAGTCAAATGGGGAGCTGCGAGATACCAACAAGCGCACACACACACACAAGATGCATTTAGAGTTATGAATCGGAAGATGCGTCCAGCGATGATAGCCCTAAATCGAGATCAGGGGATGAGCACCGCGCACCTTGGATGTGTTGGGGCTTGTACTTGACGGCGGAGACGTCGACCTCCTCCACCGGCGGCATGACGTGCAGCATCTTTCGACCCATCGGGATCGGCCCTTTTCGCCTCTTCTTCTCCCTTCCGCTCTCGCTGCAGATAAATGAAACAGTGTGGAGGTCGGTGGGAAAACCGCAGGCGCTTTGCTATTGACGCGAGAGGGGCGGAGAAATAAAGGAGGTGTCATTACTCAAAAGGGTTTGTTTTTGAACTCACTCCGGGGAGTAGAAGTCCAGTCACAATCACATCGCCGTCTCATGGTTAATGGTTGCTGATTATTGGTTGGTGCATTTGTTAGAAGTCAACGAGTGGGTAACGGAAATCAAAGCTACTGGCCACAACTGTTGCTAATTTAGCCATGATTTTTAGAATTTTTTTATAATGATGCATTGAATGATATTTGAATAATTATATAATTATTGATAATTATAAGTGATATTATTGTTTGATAAATATTTGAATATATTAAATATTATTATATAATGGTTATATATATTAAGATTTTAATGAGATTTTAATGTCATATTTATTGATTTGATATGGATAAATATTTGAAAATGTCGAATATTATAATATAATTTTAAAAATTATTTAAATGGTCTTAATTAGTATGATTTCAAAATATTTTATAATAGTGTTTAGAATCTTACACGTGCATTTTATTAAGACAATTACTCCATCCAAAGAGTTGAATAGAGGATTGGAGTGCCCCGGGTGAAAGTGTAATGACAAAATGTTTATTTAGTTTTTTAAATTTAATTATGATATATTTACTCTGAAATATAAGTACAGGAGAGAAAAAAAATTCAAAAAAACAAAAAAAAATCCCACACCAAAAAAATTAAAGATAAATAAATTAATTTAGAAAAGTAGAATACTCTCTCACATCAAAGAATTTGTTGACAAATAGATTTAAAAATTAATTTAAATATAAAAGTAGAATAGATTAACTAATATTGAATTATACCATTAATATTACAAATATTATAAATATATTAAATAAAAATTATAATTAAAAATCTAAATAAAATTTTAAAAAAATAAATGAACCGTCGATTTGAACAAGCCGTCGGTTAATTAGGCTTTTGAACCAATGGTTACGATTTAGGTTCGATGACCCGGGTTAATGGGTAATGACCCGTTGATCTAGTTACTGGCCTGGGTCAAGTCCGGTTAGGATCCGGCCCATGGGCAGGTCTACCTCACATGCGGGGTCATGGCTTGCGACTACGCACGAGTCGCTAATAGATCATGCTAGTAGAGCGCGCAAGGGATGTTCACGATTAGAGGTGTACTATGAGTAATCAGGGGCGTAGCTACATTGGGAATGAGGGGGTGTAACCGCACCCCCTGAAATTTTAAAAAAAAATTAATATCAATTTTTTATTGTTATTTTAATCAATCGATTCACCACCTCATCATCTAAAAAATGAAATTGATTATATATTTGGAAAGCTCTCGACCTAAACTAGCATTGATATTACTTTTACGAGGAAATATCATGATTTGAAAAATTAAATATTAAATTTTAAAAATAAAAAATGTAATAATAAATGGATAAACTAAATCTTAGAATACAAATCAGGATGCTAAATTAAAATAAAATTAGGTTCGAATTAAATCCAAAAGGTATATGTGAAATATCGAAGTCAGATTTTGATAGACAGTGGGCCATTACTAACAAAATAATAATAATTTTTTACATGATTTAGCCATTTTTTCCTACCATTTTTTTTCCTACAACAACTAGTTTTGGATGTCTTTTATATATATATATATATATATTCTCTCTTTTAAAATTTTCTCATTCATTATATACTCAATTAAGTCATTTCATTCTTGTTATTATCTTGTTTTTTCAATCCTTTTCATCCTTTATTTTTTCGAAATGGATCCAAATTATAGTGGATCTTTTAGAAATCTTTTCAATTTTGAAAATGCAATTTCGCAAAGTTCATGTAATCGTTCTGATGTTCAATATTCTTAATTTTTCACTTCCACGCACTACTCCTCAAAATGTTTCATACATTCTACAATTTCCTTCAAATTTTCAAAGTTCTCAAAACTTGTCGGTGCCTTCGAGTGATGCCCTTCAATAGGGTTGGCTCAAGGCGTAGGTCATTAAGGTCTATGCTTAGGGCCCCTATTATATTAAGGTTCATCAAATTATACATATATATATATATATATATACATACGGCTTTGATAGCCTACACACCTTATCCTGCACAACCATGTGCACCTGTTGAGGTGGCATAATCCTGATCACTGATCATATCACACATATTTTGATCAATGATGTGCAGGTGGTCACCT
>JBBUKS010180747.1:0-23748 GCA_038050645.1 Hedychium gardnerianum
CCTCAGCTCTAGCCACCCTCAGATCCGATCCTCTCAAGGTGGAGTTCATCATCAAGATGGGCCTTCTCCGACGCTACTGTAGTCCCTGTTCTCTCTGCCCTAGATCGAGGACTCATCTCCTTCGCACCGCCGGAGTACTGAGAGGTCGTCGGAGAGTTGAACTCTTGCCCCCTCATCAGCCCGCAGATCATACAGCGACTGTTGTGCCACAAAAGAGGTTGTCGCCGCAGCCATTCTCTTCCCTTGCCCCTGCTGCCATCCAACAGCCATGGTTTCTCTGTGCCGGAGCCACACCGATCACCTGGCCTCGGATTGTTGGTCGTTGGTAACAACCCAGTCGCTGAGCAACCACTACTGCTAACCTAGCCGGTGCTACTAGGTCAAATTCAGAGCCAACTTCAGATCCCTCCAGTTGGGTTGATGGTATTGCTGGTGATGAGCTCCAGCCAACTACCCAATTGGGTTGGGTCTGATCCAATTTTTGCTCCTTGGCCCCTGATCCCTGATTTACGCTGGCCACAGCGATCTCCAGCCACCTTCAAACAGCTAGCAGTACACTAAATTAGGAAAGGTAAGCCTCATGGAAGTGAAGTTGTGGAACTAATTAGTGATCTGGGTTTTGATTAATTAGGATTGTAGTTTAGATTGATGGCTAATGGGTTTTGATCATTTTGATACAATATGTGGTAGTTTGGATCAGCTCCGGCCACCTTTGGATGTGCTCCGGCAGCTACCACCGGTAGAGGTAAGGCTTATTGGTGATGAATTGTGGATGTAAAAATATGGGTATTAGATGTATTGTGATCTGAATGTGGTAGATGGATTATGTTTGGCTAAATTATCTTGAGATGTCTAAATTGGAGCTATGAATTGAATAAATGACTAGTAGTTGTGAAATTGAAGAGTTCTCTGATTATGATGTGAAATTGAAGAATTATTTGATTATGATGTGAAATTGAAGAGTTCACATGTTCATATCTATTGTTATTGAATTTCCTTACATATGAAGATGATATGAATTAAGTTAGATTCTTGGATTTCTTAGTCATATTGTGATACAAGAATTGAATGATTGTTTTAGATATTTGGTATGTGGTGGATCAAGAAATGGAATGAATATTTAAATTGTAGTTTTGGAACCCTTAATAAATAGGGTTTATGGTTATCATGGTATTTTTGAATGGATAGTGGTTGAATTGATGTAATTGGATTCAAGATTTGTGAAACTGGTTGAGTTTTATCTAGAAATATTTTATGGATCTTGGATTGAACTATGGAGTTGAATTTATTGAACGTGTAAGTGATTGGGAGCTTTATGGAAGATCTATTGGGATGTATGGATACCAATTTTGGTTGAGATGTGAAGAATAAAGATCTCTTTTGTTAATGGGCGTTGTAATTTAATTGTTAGAATCATTCAGTTGAGTTGAGTTGATATTAAGGTTGATGGATACCTTATGTATGGGTTTTTGATATGTGGAGTAATAAGAAGATTATGTGTGGGATCCGATTAGGGTTTCTTATTTGGGTTAGGTTTTGATTTAATTATGTGTTTTATGATATCACTTTGTTGTAATTGGGTGTTCTATGTTGCAGGATTCTGGGTGAAGCAGACTCTCGGATGTGAGAATATTTGACACGGTCTACGATTTTAAGGAAGGTTTTTCTATCATTTTTCTCTATATTTCCTTGTCCTTAGTGCATGATATGACTCGTTGATTAGGTAATTGAATTGACCTTAACTCTAGTAGTAATTTTACCTGAGTTTGATACTTCTATTTGTACTTTTCATGCTCGGCTTTATTTCCATACAGTCTCTATGATTTTCATTCTATAGTGTATACACGTGTGTGGTGTACACAATAGGAGCATGCTATGTTTTGGGTACTCTTTAATCATTTAACATGCGTGTGACATGTGTTTATGATCATCAGTCGGTATCATATTATCCATGTCATGTAGCGTTATACCCATGTGTGATGTATTCACATGTTATGATCATGTAGTGATAGACACACGTGTAGCGTGCATTTATATATACTTGATAGCTTGTGTTTCATTTATACCATGTAGTTATTGATGGGGACACATGTATGACGTGTACCAAGGTTGATATTGCATATTAGTGGTTATCATATTTGATTTGTAGGATTACACACACGTGTGACGTGTAGTATGATTAGTATATTTTTATGAATGTAGCTGAGTATATTTATGTAATTAGACATTTGTGATGGTAAATTTACTTGTCTACCTATCATTATGGTGTTGCAGGTATGCTATCGGTTATGTCTCTCATTAGGTTGGTTGAGTGAGTCATAGCATCGATGATGCATGTATGCTAGCGATCAGGGCTCCCTTCAGGTGTGAGCTAGTTATAGCATCGATGATACATGTATGCTAGCAATCAGGGGTGTGAGATAGTTGTAGCATCGATGATGCATGTATGCTAGCGATCAGGGCTCCCTTCTGGTGTGAGCTAGTCGTAGCATCGATGATGCATGTATGCTAGCGATCAGGGCTCCCTTTGGGTGTGAGCTAGTTGTAGCATCGATGATGTATGTATGCTAGCGATCAGGGCTCTCTTCGGGTGTGAGCTAGTCATGGCATCATGGAGATGCATGTATGCTATCGGCTTTGTCTCCCATTAGGTTGGTTGAGTGAGCCGTAGCATCACGATATTACATGTATGCTATCAGCTATGTCTCCCATTAGGTTTATTGAGTGAGTCGTAACATCCCGATATTGCATTGCATGCTATCGGCTAGTCTCCCATTTAGTTGGTTGAGTGAGTCGTAACATTGGTGATACATGTGCTATCAATCAGGGCTCCCTTTGGGTGTGAGCTAGTCGTAGACATGTCACTACTTGGGTTGTTATACCCTAGCTACCCATGAGGTCATACGTGGTAGAGAGTTTCTCCCGCAGCTCGTAGCTAGATAGCTACCTCCTGTTTGCCTACGAGGTCATTCGTGGTAGAGAGTTTCTCCCGCATACAAGGACCCTGACATTTTCGGACTGCCCACGAGTATCGTGATAGAGCTTTTCTCTCGCAGTTCACAGCTGACGAGCTAGGTGTCTTGGTCATTTATATACCCTGTGGTGGAGCATTGCTCCCACATACGAGACCCCAATTTCTATACTTGTTCCGATATACGCATATGAGATACTGTACTTATATGGATTTCTAACGGTACATGCATGTGAGATGTTGTACCCATTTTGATTATTACTGGCACTACTCATGATACAGTGTACAACTGATTAGAGTATCTGTGTAGTAGAGACATTCATGAGCATGTTTCCATTTGGTGAGTATATATTTTTGAGACTGTATACCTTTGTACTCTTCATACTGATATAGATCATGCACTGTCTTTCTACATCCACTGAGTATTTCTTGTACTCACTACCTTGCGTATTACTTTATTTCAGGTTAATAGATTGGGTCGCTCGGAGGGTTCTGCTAGTGCCGTCCCATGTCGCGTTGAGCTTTGGTTAATTTCTTTTCGCTTTAGTGGTTTCTTACTTCCGCACTTACTTTTAGTTTGACATTGTAATAAAATAACTTGGACTTTGATTTTATTTTTGGATATGTACTCAGAGTTTTAAGTCGTGCCGGCACGCGGTTGAGTATTTGGTTTTCTTTGATTTACTTGTTTAATAATATACTGCGTGGTTGTGCTACCCGGGTAGGGTATTATTGCTTACACTGCGTAGTTGTGTTACCCGAGTAGGGTATTATTGCTTACACTGTGTGGTTGTGCTACCTGGGTAAGGTATTATTGCTTACACTACGTGGTTGTGCTACCCGAGTAGGATATTATTGTTTACACTGTGTGATTGTGTTTTTATTTGTGAGGGCTCGTATTATGTTGTATTGAAGATTGTCACTAGAGAGTATCGTCCGTATCTACGGGCATGTGTACTTTCGGGACATGACAAGCGAAGTAAACTCAAACTACAGAGGGACTGAGGAACTTGGCCTGTTATATTGTTGAAACTCAAATATCTATAGAAGCAAATAGTTATGACTAGAATGATACTATGATATTGTTTCGGTATCGTTCTAACGTTCCAATGCATGATGTCAGTGAGATTGGATGTTGAAAGAGGAAGAAGGTGAAGCATAGAAAGAAGATATTATTTATGCCAAGTGGTATTAAATCTCGATAATTTGGAACAATATGTTTTGACCATTTCGCTTGATATGGTATAAGATTTCAAACCATGAACAAAACTTCCTATTGTTGATCTTAATAAATTGGTTACCAAAACTTACTATTCTTGATCTTGATAAGTCTAAGTGGCTCTCCTAATTTTTATAATCTCAATGCACATACACAAACAACTAGACAAGCACTATTCCAGTGTAGTGTCAGTGTTCTATAAAACAATGTTTGCATTTGTGTATGCTTGTGTGTGGTACATGTGTATCTGTGGTTAGGTGGGTGTCTAAAGATCTTGAATTTTTTGAATCTATAATGCACTTCAATTGAGTTTTCACTATATAATTTGATTAGTAATGTTATTGGCATCTATATAATACATTAAGAAATACATAGTTAACACAAGACACCAATTCACTTCCAATCAGCCACATTGTTAGTGTTCATGTGCGTTGGTTTGTGGTAGTGGTAGTTTGTGGATGGCTGATTGGGCAGGTATCTGAGGAAGATTTTGAACATTTTTGAACTATGATGATGGACTCTAATCAGGACTTCTTACACAATACCTTGATTGTGAATGTTACTAACATCTACATAATACATTTAGAAATAGCAAGTTTACATGAGACAACAAAAATAAAGAATAATAAAAGCTCTTACCCAAGTTCAGTTATGAAATCTTGACATGTCCAAGAATTAGTGTTAAGGGAGTAATGAAGTGTTCGTTGCCTTTCCATTGGAGTTGGATCAGTATCACCAACAATAACTGTAGGAATTATCATGTCTATGTTATTGTCATGGCTATCAATTGCAGCGCCTCGATTAGATAAGAACAATGCAAATACTTTTCTACAAACTTCTGATGGGGAGAGGAACAAGCGTGTAGCCTTATGGGCAATTTTGAAGGCTGATTCAATGAATATTTCTATTGCTAGATATAGATCCTGAAAAAATAGTAATGAATTCATTAGAATAACACAAGTAAAGAGACTGCTATCATAATCTGAATTATCTACTTGCTAAATTAACTGTTTGGGAATGTCACCATGGATAATACCTCAATTACTCCTCGCCTCCTATCAGTAGTGCATTGAAGAACATGATCCTTTGTTTGAAGCAGTCTTCTGGTCATTGAGGGCTTGCAAATTGATTAACATTCAGGTTGCCTACTACTCCACTTCTAAAACCTTCAAACAACCTCAGAAAAAAGGCTACAGGCCAAAGGATCCAGGATAGCAAAATTTTGATCAGGCGTATTGTACGTCGATCATATCTATTGATTGTGCTGCTATTTGATAGTCGTGAAGCCTGAGACATTGGAGATGCAGGACATAGGTTCTCATCATAATCTTCTTCACCAGCTATAGAAGAAGCATCAATGGAAGTTTCATGATCCAAGGACAACTCATGAACCAGCATGTTGAATGAAGAAACACCACTGTCATGAGTAAAAAATTTACTTGGAGAGTGAAAGAAATCTAGGAGCAAAAATTAGATTTTTCTTATCAACTACCTTAGATCCAAAAGAAAGGATAGATTCTCTTTGTGTTCACCTTGCCGAAAACAAAAGCTAACAAGTTTTTCATTGGGGAGAAGATGCATAGAATAAAATATTGAAGGGATGTTTTAAAATTTATATCATGATCTGTAGCAAACAACTCCTAATTATATTGTATGTGGCTTCTATCTAGAAGAAAAAGCGAGCACTTATGTGAAAAAGAAGATCCTGCCACCAACTTGTCATTGATCAAGATGAGGCTCCACTCTACTTCCGTCAGGCATTTCATCATCTCCTTCAGAAGGTAGAAAATTTTCAATTTCTACCCATCTAAATATAAGAGAAAGTTGGAGAGAAAAAAATGGAGAGAAAATTGGAGAGATGAATAAGTTGATCCAGTCTACTTGGAGAGAAAGTGAAGGATAGATAGAATGTGGAAGTGTTTCAAAAGCAATACTTTTCTTCTAGATCTCATCATCACAATTCTGGGGGCAATGTTGAGGGGGAAAGAATCTTACAAAATCTAAGCAATAGCTTATAAAAGAATAAACAATAAAATTGTATCGTTATCTAGTATTCTTTACTAAATTATAGCTTAGTCAACACAATTCATCATACTCAGAGAACTCATGCTCAGGAGTAATTAAAGAAAAGGCAAATAAGATAATTACCAAAGTGAAACAGCTTTGTCCATTTCATAGAAACAACAAGCTTTGGCTCATTCACTTCCCTAAGTCTTAAAAGTATATTCTAGCATTTTCCATAATGTATCTACTTTTGCAACCATGTAGTAGGTTTTCATGATAATGGATTGTCAATTCACTTCATAGTCAAACAAAAACAAAGGTAAGATTGATACTAACTTCAAAATAAGTAAAATGGAAAAATGCATATCCTTATATCACATAAAAGCAGCAGGAAGTGGAAAATCACTAGGAAGCTTGGCATAGTACTTCAAAGATAATATTACTATCGCACTCAAGGCACCGCACTTCAAGGCATAAGCCATCAAGGAAAGTGTATAGTTACATTTAGCAAATAAAAGAAATAATCTACATTGATCAACAAAGATGAGCCTCAAAGCAATGTATCTTATATGACAAAAGGAACTCCAATGGGCAAGTACAAAGTTACAAAGTCTACATTGGTCAACAAAAAGAAGTCACAAAGTGCTGCATCTAAATTGTAGAAGGAATTTAAACTCTACACCTATTGATTAGCTCCAATCATTGTGCTAACTTTCTATCCATTCAATTAACTACATTGTGGTGTTGCCGTGTTGGGTCACTTCATGACAATTTCTATCTGTGATCACTTTCAAACTAAAAGTACATAGCAAACATATTGTTTTAAGGGGAAAGTAGCATCCATGTCTCATGAATTACAATTGCTTTGCCTGTATAGCCCCCATGCCTGATGATGTACTTCGCCTAACCATCACTTAGGCTAAAGGATGATGAAATGCAGAGAGAAGTGTATTAAAGAAAGATCAACTGTTTAAAGCTGTTTTTTATCTTACAACATAAATCAATATCAATTTCAAATTTATCCATGCATAGATATGAATATGAACCATTAATGACAAAATTAAAAAAATAAAATAAAATGTGTCTAATTGTAAGAACCATTGACATACAACTAACAGAAAACACGTGCTCTCAAAGGTTGCCACTAAACACCTGACTCCCTCATCACACAATTCATCAACTTTGTTCTTCTCCCTGTAATGTTTATAGAATTCTTGCAAATGAACAATGTCCTAACTACGATCTATTGTTTGACCATCCCTCTTGGCAAGTTTTTGTTGCAAAATTTTAGACCAAAATATATGTTAAAGGGAATCAAATATCTAATTGTTCACAAGTAGACAATCAGCAATAACTAGTACAAGAAGCCAATTTCGGAGTCACAACAACATGACAATTGGACATGGGGAAGTGCAGATGAAATTGGCTAAGCATCCAAAATTGAAAATTGAAAAAACAAAGCAGACCAATTGAAACCAAACTGAAAAAACTCAATTTTTTAGTTTATTATGTTCAGGTCTAGTTTGGAAACTATGAAGTATTTCGATTTCAGTACAGAGAGATGGTAGACTAATACGATCAAAGCAAATATAAAGGATATATATGTATATTCATAAATAAATTAGATATACAGATCTAGATAAATATGCATACATGTATATATAAATACATAATTTATACAAGCATGTATATATAAAGTTTCAGTTTGAAAATTTCTCTAATAAACTAAGGCTTATCCGTTTCAGTTCAGTTTGAAGTTTCACTAATAAACCTATGGAAAAGCTTTGCCCACTCCAACAAGTGATAGCTGGTCCAGATGTACCACAAGGTAGGTCAAGCCTATTGTGAGGAAATTCTAACGAGTTGTAGAAAAAATAGCAGTTGTACCTTTATGACTGACATCAAGCTAGTTTTCAACTGCAGCACACCTCTACCCTCACTGTTAGGATCCAAGTTTTGTGCCAAGGAATATGCATGCTCACATACTGCAACAGATGCACACCAAAGTCAAAATAGGCAATGTTATCGCTGTCATGTTACTATGATACGAACAAGTAAAAAATCTCATGATAAAAATTTTCAATTCCTAAACAATGAAAATGCTATATTGTTCAAAAGCTTATTACAAAAGGTTACAACCACTTGAGTAAGATGTGAATTAGCAAAATGGATGATTGATCAGCAAATATTTAACCATTGGAACATGCATCTTCATAAGTTAATCGATCTGAAGTATTGAAGAATAGAAGAAAGGCAAGGCAGGGGAAGGGGAGACGGGTTAAATGATGACCAGAACTTGTAATGCCAATATCGTGTGTCAATATGATTTGGTATTGGGTTAACAGTCCAGAATGCCAAGATTACTTAGTAATGGTTGGGGTATAACACCTCAGAAAAAAAGTAGGGGCTTGAACAAGTTGATATCCAGAGGATATTTAGTCAAAGAAATATTAGTAGATGAAACAACAATCAAGAAGGCTAAAGGAGTTGTTCTAAAGAAGGGAAGAAGATACCCATAGAATATATCAATAGCTCAACCAAGTCATAATTGCATAAAAATCATTGAACATCATCAAATATTTTCAACAAAGTATTGGTTATGTTTGCTAGATCAGACTACTGTCATAGGAAAAGTGTATAACATTGAGTAGTAACGGTAGCAGCAACAACAACAACAACCAAGTCTTATCCCAATATGTGGGGTTGACAGTAACGGCGGCAACAATGAAAATAATTTTAAAGGATCTCAGAACAAGTTCAAGAAACTTCAATAAATTAGAGAATCAAATGTGAAATGGGAAGTATAAACAAGTAAATGATTCCAAATAAACTGTTGGGCCTTTCAACTAAAGTACTAAGCAGTAGTAAGGAGAGCGCACACTCACAAACACCAAGATCAAAAGATAAAACTTACAAATTCTCGCAATGTCATGGTCATCATCAATCTCGTCTGCAGCTCGTCCGCTCGTCGATATGGGTGTTGTTTGTCAGGGAGGACGGGACATTTCTTGCACCGCCACTGACGGGCTACGCCCAACCGCTCCCAGCACAACACTTCCCTGACCAACCTCTCCCAGTTGGTCTCCAGCATCATCATTTCCCCTGGTGAACCTAGAACGACAATATATAAGGGCAAGAATGCTCAAAAGAAGAACCACGAAAGAAACTCTACAGAAGAAAAAAAAAAAAAAGGGAATCTTATGCAGAGAAGGCGAGGGATCTTGAAGGAAGATTACGAATGCTTGGAAAACCCCTGGAAAAGAAGTGATTTCGCAGCTGAGAATGATAGGGGATGTTTAGTGTAGCCTAGTGACGAGCCTTACAAAGAAACAGATCTGGTAGCGAGAAGGGACAGGATCTGAGGAGGAGAAGGCAAGTGCTAACTAAATTGTTATGATGAAAATGTTTTAGTTTGACTAAAGATCATGAGTACTTGAAGACAATGAGTTAGCAGATGCTCTAATTGATAATATTTTCTGAAATAATTCATATTTTTTTAATCCATGAAATAATAGATGATGTCCCAGCTGCTAAGCATTATGTTATAGGCTTAAATCTCTAAATTTCGCCTTAGAGAAAAAGGAGTAACATAGAACTTCCTAGTTGATAACAACATTATATTTGAACATCACATGCTCCCATCTAAATCTGATATGTGAAAAGCTAATTAAGATTTTTTTTTTCTACTAAAAGCATTTTAACAATATTTCTATGTACTGATTCACATACTAGAATCCATTGGAATTGGTGAGTTCAGCAAAAAAAACAAGCACTCTCACAAAGAGAAAAAAAAAGGTACCATTCCGGCAAGTGCATATGCTACTAGTGGAGGTGAGGCTAAATAGTTAGCTCATGTAAGTGGGAAAATTCCTATTTCCGGAAAGCTCAGAAGCAGCGACAACATCTATGATAAGAAAAATCAAGGATAATATTTAAATTTAAATACATAGACCAAAGATTTCAATTATCCAATTAAACTAAATTTACTATCAAGGTCCCCAGAATTTCTAATACATGTTGTGCAACCATATCCGATAATATGGAATCCTTGCTGATTTAAATTCTTGAAGGCCACTACAATTATACATAATTTTATCAATACATGAAAATTCAGTTGACAAATGTGACCACTTCAATCAGTACCTTTTGAGCAAATACTTAGTAACAACTTCAGAACCAGGAGCAAGGCTTGTTTTCACCCAAGGCTTAACCTGAAAATCAAGGAAGAAAGATCACTATATGAATACAGCAAGTACCAAAAAAAAAATATTTGCACAAAGCATGAGATACAATGAGATGCTCAAGAAGCATAATAAACAACAATAACAAATTATCATCTTATAGCCCAAATTCACAATAATTTAAGTAAGGCCTCGATCGTTTTTCTTTTCGAAAAAAATATTTGGACAAAAAGGCATATTTCTCCCCTTATCAACTAACGTAAAGACCCAATTCACATGCCTTCTTTGCAACAAGTCCAACACCAAGCATGACACTTGGATTTGATGTGTTTGTGCTATGACAACACTACTATGCTTGAGCTCTGCGGGTTGACCATGAAAGTCAAACTTCACAACTTTTTCTTGTGATTCCTTGGGCTGCAAATCCCTACAAAAGCAGCAATTGGTTAGTCACAATAATCAAGATAACAATTGTAGGTAATTTGCAACTAGTCATAATCAGTATAATGACAGTGATTGTATTGCAAGATATAAGGCATTGATGAGACACTTTCAGCTTCAAAAACTGATAGGTTCTTGATAATTAAATAAATGAACTAAAGAAAATTTGGGAAACAATGTATCTTCTTCTGCGTTGCAACTTTCAAGCTTAAAAATGTACCAGTTGCCATCTACTTCATCACTTATCCCAAATATTTGATAGAAAATGGGACCGGAAACTATAAAAAAAAAACAACAAAAACAAAGATTGTATATCTATAGGAAGCAGCTTAGCGAAGGTTGTTCATGGCCTCGCTAAAAGATGGAACTAGGCATTAACCACTAGTGAGGAATAAAATCATCTTAGTATTCAGTAACCGCTGCACAGTTGAATCCAACATTCTTGTCCAGAAAAGAATGCAAATTTGCTTTCATCTCTTTTAAGGGTACATATGATAATGAGGTTTATCATGCTTGAAAGGGGAAAAAAATTAAATGCATTGGTTTTCTTGACAAAGAAATGGATAATAAGGGAGTAGGTTGAAAGATAACAGCAGAGGTCTTACCTTTTAGGACCTGAAATGCAAGGGCTCAACATCTGCAAAGTTTAATTCTAGATAAGATGAATAACCCTTTCTTTTTGAGGCTGCTCAGACATTCAAACAAACACAATTGTGCATGGATCAGCAATTGATTTGATTACACAATGAAAGCAGTTATTGTCTTACCTCCTTAGTCAACAAACATTTTGTTTGCATGCAAATAGGCCCCTATCATAGCCGCCTGTGGAATGAGTTTAGTAAGATATCTTTGATTCAAAGTCAAAATAAAAAATCAATCTTGTGCACAAATCTTTAAGTTATTAAAATGACTAACCATAGCAACATTTTTTTTTTCTAAGAATGAGTTAAGTAGCTGAATAAGCATAGAAATATTCATATTTATAGTGCTTCACCGAAACATATGAATATTAGATAAGGTGACCTATATCATTTGAAATTTTCAATTTAGTTCACATGAACCAACTAGATTGTTACCCTAGAGATGTTCAAATTCATGTGGTTATCACACATTGGATATGCTTTCTGAACTTTAATAGTTAGTAAGTATCTTGATGATCCATAGTTCCATTACACACCATCCTCTTTCATAAAATTTGTGCTCCTGTCAATTCATTGTTAGATCATTGTTTGAAAGGGTAATATGCATTTCTATGTTGAAGAAACAAAATAGAAAAACTGACATAATGGTTTGGTACAACATTATTTTCAATGCAGACAAATTATACGCTTGTTGCATAACTCACAGTCTCATCACTTCTTCCAGTAAACTTAAGATATTGCAAGGTCATATAATCCACAAGGTAGAAACACATTGTTGCTCCATATTGTTGGGGTTACAAGGTTGGAGATATCTAAATTCCTTCGGTCCTGACACATATCAGGTGACATATTAGCAATTGTTGCCCTATCGTCCAATGATAACTCACCCATTCCTTCACCTGTAGCATTAAGTCAAAAATAGTTTGACAGAAAAAATTAATGATATAAATTTTCCATATTCCAAGTGAAAGTCAAGAGAAGCATTACCATAGAACACAACAAACTTGACAACAACTCCATGTTTCGTCAACATTTGGGTGACAGTCAAAACCGAATCTGTTGCTGTGACACCATTTTGTAGTTTCCCTGTCTACTTAAAACCTACAACACCAGGCAAGACCATGCTCATGTGCTGAAAATACAAAAATACAGTATTAAAAATGCAGAATTGAAAACATAAGACTGTTTGGTTCAGAAAAAAATTAGTCTTTCTAATTTCTGTTCACAGTTTCTAGAAAAGGGATATGGGAAAGAAAAGGCTATATACTATATGGGTAACCCAGCAAGATATTTTTGAGATTTCAATCAATACTGACAAGAAATCAGAATTTTATAGTAATCACAATAGGAAAATAATTGGAACTTTGGAAGTGCTAAAATGGTGGACAATGAGAATGTTACATACAATGCCTGAAACTAGAGACAAAAAAGCTAACGGTGGAATTGTTAATAAATTCCTATAGCTTTCTATTAGTAGGGAATAATTAACAGTCTAAAGCTTCAAATATTATTAACTGACCTTCCACAACCAACTGCAAAAAGACCGAAAAAGGAAAACAGAAATCAACATCAAAAGGATTTGCAGAAACACAGAATAACCAATGCCCTCTTATTATAATATAAAATGGTAAAAAGATGGAAACATGAATTCCTATAGTGTATAAGTGTTTTTATAAGCAAGGATATGTTTTAATAGTTAAAATTAACAAACCATAATTGCTTTAACAATCAACCAAAAAAATTCCAAGAAAAGGAAAGATAGATGAATTTGACCAAACATGAAAAGCATACTAAAATATACAAGCCACATCCAATTGTTTATAGTTTACTCAATTAAACTCAATAATTATTTTTAAAACAAATGAAGAAATCTACATATTGGAAGAGGTTTTAACATTCCTGGAAATAAAATTTATACTCCAGCATACAAATAAAAACATCTTGAGATAGGTTGGTCAAACATGCAATAATTGAATATGATTAAGTTGTATTTAGCCTGTTAGAACTGCAACATCACACATTAGTGGATACACAAATTGTCAGTTTCCCACACAAGGAATAAATGGTTTCTTTACATGCTTCTTGGTTTGTAACAGTAGATCCCCTGGTGCAAGTAAATATAATTCCGAACAGTTGAATGTACAATTGACCCAAGAAAGATCCCAGTATAAATTAACCTTCAAAGAATGCAGTAACATAAGCTTCTTTGAGGTTGCTGGAGGTTTGTAGGTCATACTCCTGTTCTTTGTACATAGGGAATCATATATTACTAACAATAGATATTTTCATTGGTTTGCTTTCCTTCTGAAAAATCATATAGTACTTAGTTGTTTCTGTGCACGTAAGGATCATCACAATAGGTTGGAGAAAATAACAAAGACCAAGTACATCTAGAGCATAAGAAATTGCATTGGCATGTTGAATAGTATCACTTAATCAAACAGAGGTACACTAGAAAACAACAAAAAGCGAGGTACAACACCAGCTCAGGAAGTTGCTTTGGATGTTCAATAATATTACCTGATCAAGCATAGCAGCCTCTGCCTCAATTCCTCCAACTCCTCAACCAACTACTCCCAGCCCATCAAATCATAGTAGTATGGGAATCAGTTCCTACCACACTATCAAGATACAGGATACCATTGGTGTTGAAAACAACATGACCAAGATACTCTAGATTAACCTGAATAGAAGATGAAATACACATATGTGCAGTTAAAATGAAGTCTAGGCAGTTCAATGGCGGGGAAAAGAAAAATCTAAGTTGTTCACTCAAACTAATAAGAGTTTCACCAAATCTTTTAACAAACAAATCTAACCTGGTGGAACCATCATCATATTTTGGAAAACAGTAGATCCCCACTTTAAGAAACTAAATCTTTCCTTGTTCCTTTGGAATTCAAGTTCCATATTTGCTTGCACTGCATTCTCAGATCTTGCTACGTCTACTTGGACTAAATGGTCAATTACACTGGAACCTGAAAGCGAAGACATATCACGAGGATAGCCTATCAAATAAGATTAAGAATAAACCAATGAATTTGATTCAAATACAATGAAAAAAATCATGTTTAAATTGGTATCTATATTAAGAAGCAAGAAGAGTGATTTGTATGTCTACGTTTCATACATGTCAAATATTTGTAGTCAACCGCAGACATGTGAGTTCATAAAAAACAAAGATAATCCTTGTAGAATTTGTATTTGGACACACAGGAATGGTCATTAACTTCAAAGAAAAGTTCATTATCTCTTCATTTTCATAGTATTCATAAAGAATCATCATACTAATGATGATTATTACTTCCATTGATATTTTCTCTAATTAATAGTACATTATAATGATACTATATTTGTATATAGAAAATTTTATTACTCATGTTTATTAAATTGGCAATGGTTAAAGTAAAACCAAGTGTCAAGATTTACTAACCAAAAAGAAGTCAGATTTGGTATGTCAGGGGTATGTCAATGGATGCATTGACCAAAAACTAGGGAGATATTTTAACAACATTTTAAAATATTAAAAAACAAAATGATATACCCAGCTAGCCCTGGTGGTGACCGACCCGGCCCCATGAAATTTTTTCCACCGGCCACCAGGGTAAATCGGGAAGCGCTCGCAGCGGACGGCCCAAAAGCCCAGCATACTTTGGTTGCGCGCCCCATTTGGAGGAAAAATCCCTGCAAAATGCGTCATAACTGGGATCGAACCACGGGTGCTTGGGTGACAACCTGGGTATTAAGTATAGTATACTAGACGGGTATGTCAATGGTCTTCAGAATATTAATTAGATCTAATAATGCATTGTTTAGACCCAAGGTATTAAGATTTTGATATATAGTGTCATTAGTTTTTATTGCAGCACTAATATGGTAATCTATATGACTAAGATGAAAACTGAAGTTTTTGAACCAGCAGAGAAAAAGTGAGGATTTTAATGCAAGAAAAAATCCATCTACCTTCAAAGGTTTACACATTAGTAAATACAAGGACTGTCATAAGATGAACCACCACCCAGAGTCATGTCTTACAATTGTATCTCTAAGAGTAATTTTAAGCTATAAGATATGGACCATGATGAGGAAGCATTTTATAGCATGGCATCAAGTCATCCCATAACGAAATAAGATAACAAGTTTTGCTGGCATAAAAGACTTTCTACTAGTCAATTAAGCTCAAGAATTCTGGAGCACAATGTGAATTTTTAAATATTTGACATACATTCTTATTGAACAATACATCCATTAGAAAAGACGACAACTAAAGCACTAGACAACATGATACGTTAGACTCTTAAGTTAAACACAGTATGTGAATTAAAACAACATCCTCTGATCTGTGGCTACCAACATCCATTCTACACTATATAAGCAATCTTAATTAGTCAACAAGGTGAAGTAGAAAAAAAAAATCCTAAAAATAGCACTTTATGAATTAGTCATTTGCACATATTCAAAAAACAAGCCCCCATATGAACCAACAAAATAAAAAAAAAACTAATAAAAATGATAAAAATAACTAAGAAATGGGTTGAGAAATGAGGAAATGTATTTGAACTTTTATTAGAGGTCCATCATTAGGTACCTCAATTTCAATTTCCTCACTAGCTAAAGCAGATGAACCAACGTGATAAGAGTTGTTTCTACAAAAAGTGTACCTTTGGGACCTGCAACTAAGATATTATGGATAATAAAATTTTGCAATGATAAAATTATGAAATTATTGAAAAAAAAATTTAAAAGAGCATAAAGAACTAGTAATTTAAGGCAACTGCCAAATAGAAAATAATGGTTGCAAGCTCCTTGAGGACTTGTTGAATGCTACAAAGAGATCCAGATTTATCATCTTTAAATTCATCTTACCTTAAGGCAATGTTAGTATAAGAAAGCAATAGAAGGTTAACTAAGCAAAGAAGTACAATTAACCAAACCGCTCTAGCAACATTTATGCCCTGGTCAAATTCCTTGGTGATAACATCAAGAAATTGTTCAATAATTGGAGCTCCTTCTGATAAACTTTGAATCAAGTTTAGCCTGAATCCTAACATAGTTAATAAAGAGACTCTGCAAATAAAAGAGATATTCCATGTGCAATGTTTATCAATTAAATTCCAAAAATCAGTAACCACAAAGGTTCAAGAGATTATGGCAAGCAACCTTTAGTCCTTGATCAGGAGTGGTAAGCCAACAACTGAATATAATTACCTTCATAGCAAAATGAATCTCCAAAGTCTGATGGCTAAGATTCAGATCATCTCTCAACAAGTATGTATTCAGGCATTCCATGAGTTTCCTTAAAATCTTCCCTTCATTCCTGAAGGGCTCCAAAAGTGTATTTGATATCAAGAATATTTGATAGCTCGTTAGATGGTAAATCCTATGAACAAAATAAAAAGTTGACAATAATGCATATAACATAATGTATTTAGATATTTGAGGGTATAAAATGAGAAGTAATAATTGAACTGGCAAGTTGTTAGAAAGAATAACACTATCACCTCGAGCAATACAATTAAAGCGTGATAGACAAGCTTCCTGGTGTCACCTTATCTATTACAAAGTAATAATCATAAGAGAATGAACAAGCAGATTTACAAGGAAAGTATTAATCTATAACAAGCATAAAGAGACATGACCAAATAAAAGCATATATATATATAATAAATAGCAGTAGCACTTTTGTGAAAAAGAGAAGGTTAAAATGCATTTTAAACACTTGAAAATGCAAGGGAAAAATAGAAGCATTAAAGCAATGAAATAATCGAACCCTTTTGCAAATGTTCTAACCGGTAAACTCTATGAAAAAGGCCTAGAAACTGAAACATAAACCTTTAAGTCAAACTCTTCAACTTCTTCCATCCACTTAAAGCAAAAACTCTAGCATGTTGGTAGATGCTCAGAAAGAGTGTCTTGAAAAAGACAACATAAAGAAAGATAGGCAGCAAACTGAAACTAAATGGATTACCTTTCTAGAGAATACATAATAATGATAGAATATGTATGTTTATTTCCTATTGCATTTGCATCCATAAGACAAAAGAGAAGAAGTCAAAAAAATCCCAAGGTGTCATCTGATTAGTAAGGTCCTTGTGAATATGTTACAGGCTCATGTCTCAATGGAATCAGAACACTGATAAAAAAGTAATTATTGAACTTAATAATCAAAAATCAACCAAACCTTTAAACTCAGCAACTTTCTCAAAAAGCATGTAATCTCATGTTCTCTCTAAAGCTTTTCTTAACTTCAAATTGGTTTCCCCATCCAGATTCGCAGTCTCAAAACAAATCGGACATGTAAACTATTAACTATAAGAAGAATCAGGATTCATAAATTCTAACATTCAAATTCTTGAACAAATCTTCCATGTAAACATGCAAACACTTCAGGTCCTTAAAGTTAAAAAGAAACCTCAATGTAGCAGACTCCATCAGGATTCGTAATAGCTAGGAACAACAAATCAGTAGGCACAAATTCATCTTGACCTGCTCGACATTGAACATCATTATAATATCATCATATGCACAGATCACAACTGAAGTTCTAAAAAACATTGAGGACAAATCACAAATGTGGTCAAAATTTATAGAAATAATAAGTGATGCACAACCATATTGTTATCTTGAGAAGAAAACATCGATGCAAGAAAATGCATACATGACAAAAAAAATTTGGAAGTAAAACTTTAAATCTACAAATCCAAACTCATCAATAAGAGCTACTCACAATTTTTGACAATAAAATAGCAAAAACTCACATTTTGCTTTAAATGTCTGGAAACATGCAAAAGAAATTTGACAGTAAATTCAAGGGAGCACTAATTTGGGCATTGGATCACCCGCAGATAAGACACAATTTGGTTACAAGGAATGTAAGACAAATTCCATAATCAAAATTTTGTTTGCTATGGAAATTGGAAATTTTGTGTTCGGCCCACTTGTTCAAAACATCAAGTTAGAGAATTAAGTAATCTGAAATTGTTGAAGTTAGTTTGTAGTTATAAAAACAAAAGTTAAACATTATAACTATAGTTTAAAGAGGAGTGAATTTGTCATTTTCCTGTGTTTCCCAAGAATCTCACATCCTCAACTCTTGCAAAACTGTCTCTCACATGTCAACCTTAAGCACTCCACCTGCCCCACATCATTTTTTTGCATATCAAATACTAACTTACATAATATTTCATAGGGGTTCCCATAAGCCAATGGGTGCACAAAATTTCAAGCTTAAAAAGTTGTGAGTACTAAACTTTCTATCCGCTTCCTCTATTATCAGAATCTAAAAGGTTCAGAAAAAGTAAAGAAACAAAAGATTCCATGTCTATGTCTTAAAGGCAATGCAATAAATCTTGGAAATATTAATGCAAAAAAAATATTTTCTTCAAATAAAATAAATGTCCACAATGCTAAATATCTAAAGTAACAGCTCTTCAACGAATATAAATCCAAGAATTATTAGCAACCACAAAAAAAAATAGATTGTTAGAAAGAGGTGTATCGAAGTTTTATATCCTACCCTAACAACGTCGTCAACTTGCAGGGAACGTTTCCCAATTTTCACCTGTAACACATCAACTGGAGTATTGTTGATTGCAATATCATTTTGAAAATGCTTCTGTATTAAAGAGTTAGCTGATTGAGAGAACAAATAAAAACTTCCATATCAAAGCTTGCTCAATGTAGAGATGTGAATAATTTAAAAAAAAAAGGGGTAGAAGTTTTGCTAACCCAATCTTCAAAAGCCTCCTTAATAAGGAAGACCAAAAGAACTAGACTAAGAGGAACCACATTGGTTACAGGAGAAATTGGACTACAAAAATGGCAAGTGGCTTAGTGTAGTGGGTATAGAAATGCATATTTCAAGAACAAATATATTAAAAGTTGCAAAGGTGGTCCCAAAAAAAATACCTGATTCATGTAGTAGATAAGATTGAAATCATGAGAAAATACAAACTAGCAACCCACCTCAACTGTCAGTTTTATGACAAAATTATTTTAGGATTGAATGACAGATATATGAAACTAAATAGACTTAAAATATTTGTACAAAATAAACAATTCTCCGAACAACACATTTATGAATGAAATACTTGTCCCCTTGGGTAGAAATGTAGAATATTGTATTTCGTTGTCGATACAGAATTAACTTGAAATAATAATTTAGTCACCGAGTAGATCAGAGTCTTAGAAAAGTAATAAGATAAAATTCGAGCATATCCTGCAACAACTGTCAAATAAGGAATCAATTTGAGGCAAATTTTATAGAGAATATGAAATTACTAAGATCTAGAGGTTAAGCTAGAAAAAAAAAAGAAATGGAAGAAGGAATCCAGCCTCTTATCCATATGAACACAAATGAATGTTGCAAAAGAAAACTAACTACCATATACAATAGCATAAGTGTTGTTAAGGTCTGAGGTACAAAGTTGCTTGACCAAGTATATAACCAGCACTCAACAAATTAGTGTGATTTTCCCATCACTATTACTTGAGCCTTGCTACTAAAGGAGTTAACCCTGCATCTGCATAAGGATTTCAAGAAGTAATAATAGTTTAGACTTATTAATATTGGTCTTTATATTATGATAATATTTTATGTATTATTAATCTGAATATATTAATTTTGTTTGGTCTTTACAAAGTAATCTTGTGCCATAACATCACTCAATCTGGTAAGACAACTGTGACAAGCAAACTATGTTTGGTCCTAGTAACACGAACAATCACAAATCATGAAATAATGGAACATATCAAATGAAGTCAATAGAAAAGAAAAGGTAAGAAATCATTGATTCACCATTTTTTCTTATTGAACTAGAATTACAAAAATAACTTTTACAATGATTTCTTGTAGATTGTTTACCAAATCAAACACTGGTCTAAGAATCATGGCATGCATGACTATGACACAGAAATTGATGTGGCATGCACAAGCAAATGCAAAGATAATTTTACAAACAAATTTGATGCATAAAATGTAGCAATTACTAGTAGTACAATTTCAATTCTTCATAACAATGAGTGATTCAGATAACAAACTGAGGAAATGAGCCCTATCTTTCTAGAATGTAACAGGGCTCTTGTAGCATAACCCAATGCATAGCAATAGGTGGCATCAAAATTTGCGGCAAGCCACATCTTCCTTCATATATGCAAATATAGAACTCCTAACTGAAACAATAGAGTATAAAGGAAAACCAAAACACCCTAGTAAAATTGGCGCAAAATAAAATTAAGAACTTTAAAATGTGCGAATGAGGGGTTAAAAAACCACGATGAATTCATCCTATGCTAGACTCCATGAAATCAAAATCAAAAATCTTAAACTCTAAAGAGAATCTAATGTATTTTTTTGATGTAAATATCACCAATGATTCTATAATGATGCCTAAAAAACCTTAACATAAAATCAAGCCTCACCTGAAGTGGTCAATCAACAGGGGGGAAAAATACAAAGAGACACTAGAAAGCCAGTGCAGACCAATAGAAGTCATATGGCTATTCTTATCCAAAAAAGTGGGAATGTCCTTTAAAATTTCTAGCATATTTACCCTCCAATTTTCTTTTCTGCAACTCAGTTTTCAACCATGGAGATGAGCATTTTCTCAGATTCAATTTTGGCAACCTGTGCAAGAACATAAATAAGCCATAAACAAAATGACTAGCCAGACATTTCTAAAAGACCAATAACATAGGAACCTACAAGGCATGATCATTAAATAGTTAGCATCACCTATACATTTCCATGCGGATCTCTTTCCATCAAGAGTGTTCTTGGATTTGCTGGGGCAGAAATTCAAACACAACTTTCAATTGTTGTTGAAGTTTATTTTTCCACAACCCCTCAGCATCAACTACATCATGAGCTAGGATTTCATTTAGTTCAGCAATAAGTTGAACTTGAAAGGAAAGAACAGAAATATCAATCCAACAAATTCCTTGCTTACTGATTTATACCAAACATGCAAAAAGAGGAAAATTAAGGAATAATTCATGCCTCGGGAATAAAATCAATCAATCCTTCAGGAATAAGTATGATGCCATAATTGAAGCCAAGTTCTGCCTACTTTTCTTAGCAGCCACCTGCAAAATAAAGACTGCGAAGCTAGAGGAAATAATGAATAATTGACACAGTGATGAAGAAAAATACATTGTTCATCAAAAGTATTGAGTTAGCAATTACATATTACTCATTCTATTCTGTTTCTCTCACTGTGCCTTTTTCTGCTAATCAAGCCTACATTTTGCTTAAGTTTCTCAGCCCATTGGCATTTCAATTGGATACTCAATGAAAGTATAAACAATGAACGTCATACAGACATGCATTCCCAAGCTCATCAATGGAACATAAAGATTTAGGCAAATTTAATTTAATTCAACAGCAATAATTGTCCTGGGTATAAAAACTCCACTTTCCTCAACCCCAAAAAAATGCAAATAGCCGTTATTCATCTTTGATCATAGAGAACATCATTAAATAACTTACAAGTTAATGAACCACATTGTAGCTTGTAGCAAGATAATGACTACATCAGAAAAGATACATTTTGGATTATCAAATAGATACTTCAACAAAATATTTAAAATTAAATAAGAGAATCACCTCTTCACCAATGATGCATTAGTATTGGAGCCATCTCCACCAATAACAACAAGTCCATCCAAATCAAGCTTTATGACAGTATCTTCAGCTTGTATCCTCAGATTTGTTGAACAATCAAATCCAAGTAGAAATAATCAACTAAGTAATTGTTTAAAATACATAGTGATACAATTTAAAGTAGAATTGATCAATATCTAAAAAGTCATCTAAGATCAATTAATGAGTCAAGATGTAAAAAAAAAAAAAATTAGAAAACAAATACCTATTATAAAATCAAACAAAATTCCAAGTGAACTTCTATTGATGAGAAAAGGTACATATAGCCAAGATATCTTGATCCATATCTTAAAAGAAAAAAAAACTTTATAAAAGAAATTTATAAGTATAAGAAAGCATGTATCTCTTTTTGATGACTCTCATAAAGAAAACTAAATTTATGCCCAGATGAGAGAAAATGCAGCTTCATAATTTCAGCAGTTTATCAAGGCTTCCGCAAGAATTCAGCAACAGCTGAAGCATATTCCAGTCCCCCTAACACTAGAAAACCCTACTTTATTAATAAAATAAATAAATTAAACATTAAAAAATAAGACTGATGTCACAAATTACAAAGAAAACAAATCGAGAAACCAATATGACAAAATCCAGATTTGAACATTTAGGCATTCTAATTTCAGAGACAATCCATGTTTTCACAAACCACACTGATCCATCCTTTTACCAGAAGATTGAAACATAAAATCTTTCAAATATATAAAATTCAACTAGTTTACAACATCACATATATTAAGTAAATTGTTACCTACAACAAGTATATAAATCTTAGCTTCAAGAAAAGCAAGCTCCCAAATTACAAAAAGGCAATAGTCATCTTGCCAGAGAGTAATGAATGACAGTTTAAAACTCCCAATGCGACAAAAGACAACTCTGTGTATGCAAGACTGCAATCACAAGAGTAAGACAATTAGATACACCATATTTGTACAATACCTCAAATTTGTTAGAAAAACTCAACTACGTAAATGTTTCACTAAGCACTAAGCAGAGTAAAAAAATGCATTGTAACTCAAATATAAAATTGAATTGATTAATATCTAAAAAGTCATCTAAGATCTCTAAATGAGTCAAGATGTAAAGAAAAAGAAATTAAGAAAATAAATACCTATAATAAAATAAAACAAAATTGCAAGTGAACTGTCACACCCCGGGAGGGTATTTATCCGACGAAAATCGGACAGCACCCCCCTGTACGGCGGATAATTTTCTGAATACATGATACAACTAATAACATATACCCAACACGGGTATGTATAACAGACATAATACAGAAACAAAAGTAAAATACCCCACTCGGGTATAGCACAACCATGCAGTTTAATCACATCCTACTTAACAATATATAAACTGAGACAAAACCTCTCAACTGGAGAGGAAATAACAAACTAAAGCCCACACGGCTTATAACAAAAGTACAAACTATAGTATAAGCCCACACGGCTTACACCACAACTCAGAATACATCCAGACGACAATCCGAAGATAAATCTAATCCACAATCGAAAGACTGAAAGTCAAGTTTTATTACAATGCCAAGTCCGGAACAAAAACGCAAATGATAAGTCCAGCTATCATGGAAAACAACGAAAAATAGTAAAATGCGCAACGGAAAAACAAATACTCTCACGATA